>JAZGTI010012412.1:0-15748 GCA_036877585.1 Botia kubotai
AAAGTTGAAAAGATTTCACTCTTCTGGATATTATTCACTCACATATGTGAATGAATAATATGTGTTTTAATACCGACAAGTCTCACCTATGTCAAAGTGAAAAAGCCTTTTGAATCTCTAATCAGTTCTTGAATTTTAACTAGTATAGAATTCAAATTAACAAAAATCAAAGAACAGTTTTTAATACCACATTTTATTCATTTACATGAATTATCCATAAACATGGTTTCATGCATACTGGGATTTATAGTAACATTAGATATAAATTCTAATTCAATATTCTGTGGGGCGTCAAACCCATCCTGTGTGTATTATCTGGAGCTTCAAACAGAAGAGTAGCTTTCAGACACTTTCAGCAAATGCATTGCTAAGTGAGATGTGTTTCTGTTGTGAACAGGTGTTTTTGGTACGGAAGATAACACCTCCTGATAATAACCAGCTCTATGCCATGAAGGTCCTGAGAAAGGCCACACTTAAAGGTACAACATGAGCAGACACAGAACACACACCACAAACCACACACACACTTCCTCTGCTAATGTAAACATCACTTCAGAACAACAGCTACTTTCATTTGACATTGTTTTCCTTTGATGTTATTTGTCCTCATTCTACCGTTGCGTATAATTCTCAAAATAAAGATCTCATAACCACAGATGCCCACCCTGAGATTTACTGACCATGTGTATAATTGCTCTGTGTTACATTTTTTCAAGCAAGATTTACTGCTTTATATTGATTTACATTGACGTGGCGAATCTAAATTCATGCCGTTGAGGTTGCAGGGTAACGTTAACTCCCCTGCGGGCGCGCACACATCCTGTGTTGTTCATTGTGCACCCCAATAAAAACCCCACCTTGCATGCACTGTGTGTTCAGGTGTCTGTGCACTGAAATCTCTGATTCTCTGTCTCTTCTTCTAAAAGCATTCAGAGATAAACGTCTGTTCAATGGAAGCTAATGATGACATCACTTCCTCTGTGCACATCAGTTATATCATAAAACAATTTATATCATACAAAAATGCAATTTTAACATTTCAGTAATGTCTAGAGGGTGTTCAATGTGTAAACTGACTTTGTAAAGTTCACTGTCTATTATTTATCTGTAGCTAATTATCGCTTTTGAGTAATTTTGTTCTTAAACGTGTGTGAAATTGTTTTTGCCACAGTGAGGGACCGTGTGAGGACTAAAATGGAGAGAGACATTCTGGCAGAGGTCAACCATCCGTTTGTAGTTAAGCTTCACTATGGTGAGTTAGAGCGATGCAGTATTGCTAATAATATATGCATATTTTTTCATGGCATTTGCCCTTTTTGTATGTCACATGATAAAAACCACTTCAAAAAGGGTAAGTCAGCAATGATAAAGCATGTTTTCGAATAGTGTCTGTGGGCGTGTTTTTTTTGCGCTCCAGTTATTAAATGACTGTGTGTGTGACTGCTACTCATGTTTTAAGGACTGAATTGGGCATGTTATTATCCAGAGTCTATTAGATATGAAAAGTTTGGATCCGAGTAATGCCAGTCTCTAGGCACCTGAAGATAGCAGATGAGGTATATGTAGTTGTGTGAATATAGTGAATCATTAAAATGGATATAAAGTATTACTATAATGTATTCAGTTTTTTAAAGGGAAGAAAACTAAATTATGTTGTGGGTGTAGCAATTTATTTTGATGACACACATAGCACATTATATGTGCATGTATCTAACAAGACCAATATTAGCTAATTGATTATAACTCCCTGTGGTACTGTAAATATTTGGTAATGTTTTAGTACCAGTAAACCACAACCCCTAGCACTGAGTAGCACCTTTACAATGCTATTATGTGTAATACAGGAATCCATATACACATATTTTGTATGTGTGTTTCATAGCGTTCCAGACGGAAGGTAAACTCTATCTGATTCTGGACTTCCTCAGAGGAGGTGATCTCTTCACCAGACTGTCAAAGGAGGTACATTTATAATACACAGCACAATGACCTCTATACTCTCACCATGCTGTATGTGCTGACTCTCTATCCCTCTCTCTCTCTCTCTCTCTCTCTCTGTGTGGTACAGGTGATGTTCACAGAAGAAGATGTGAAGTTCTATCTGGCTGAGCTGGCACTGGGTCTGGATCATCTGCATGGTCTGGGCATCATCTACAGAGACCTCAAACCAGAGAAGTACTTACATTATGCTCACACATCACGCTCATGTCACTACACTGTTTATACTTGTAACAATTTGTGAGACTTGTTACAGACATTCATTAAGCTTTCAAATTCTCCAGCATCCTCCTTGACGAAGAGGGACATATCAAACTCACAGGTAAAATTGAAGGCAGTGTTTCGAATACCATTTAAATATGTGATAAACTAAGTAAAGACAGAATCAGAGAAGCTGATTGCATCAACCCACCTATTGCTTCACCATCTTGGATCAATAGCAGTTAGAAGGTGTTTAACAGCTAGTACAAAATTTTCCTGAAAGTTTGGTCAGAACGCCAAAATGGATTCAAAGACCTTTGTGTTGGCCAGATTTTGTTGAAGATGACATCACACCTGTTCATTCTTCGATTTCACTGGAAGTGTGTTGGGACCTTTAAGTTAGTCTGTTTGTATCTGTATCAGAGCTGTGATTTTCTGGGACATCTAGTAGCACAGTGATTCAGACAGATTTTATTTAAAAGGTGCGTAAGCGTGCAAATGACATTGAGTGTTTGTGACTTCAGTTTAAATGTGTTTTCTCTCAGATTTTGGACTTTGTAAGGAAGCTATCGACCATGAGAAGAAAGCTTACTCTTTCTGCGGCACAGTGGAGTACATGGCTCCAGAGGTCGTCAACAGACAGGGACACGACCACAGCGCCGACTGGTGGTCATTTGGGGTACTGATGGTACGTTCACACGTCGAGCTTTAATGGGTGTTACGGTTACCCTCTTTTAACATTTGCAATAAACAGTTGCGTGGCATTTTGTAATGCAGGCTTTTTCCAGTATAGCTTTTTTCAAATGTCTCCTAATTCGCACGCATCAAAACACATGTACAGGATCAACGAGCAAAACACATTTACAGCTTTATTGTTGAGATTTATTGGGTTTTAATGAGTCTTTTCTGCTTGTCTGCTTTTGTATAGTTTGAGATGCTTACAGGATCACTGCCATTCCAGGGGAAAGACAGAAAGGAAACAATGAATCTCATCCTGAAGTGAGAATACATTTCAGTGTTTTTATTCCAAATTCTCTTACTTTCAGAAAACAATTGTGCTGAATATTAAGACTTGGCTTTTAAGACTGGTCCCACCTCCGAATATTAAGACTGGTCCCACCTGCAACAAGATGTTGGAGGTGGGACAAAAAATGAAGCATACTGTCAAACAGTTAGGGCTTCTCATTGTGCATTACCAGTAAAGTCTGTAAAAACTATTTAATGTTTGATGCATGATCAGTGTTGGGTTTGTTTCTCAGGGCGAGGTTGGGTATGCCTCAGTTTCTAAGCTCTGAAGCTCAGAGCCTACTGAGAGCTGTCTTCAAGAGGAACCCCACCAACAGACTAGGTAACACTGACACACACAGATTGTATTGTAGATTCTGTGTGGTTTTAGCGTAAACAAAAAACTGTGTTAATCTTGTGGAGGGCTTTCATCGCAATTGAATGAATAACTAGATTTGTCCAGATTGATGTATTTGAAAATAAATCGCAATAGTTTGCAAAGGCAATTTCATTAGAATGTTTGAGAGATGTGATTTCTGGATTTATTCCAGGGTCTGGGCCTGATGGAGCTGAAGAAATCAAACGGCATTCATTTTTCATGACCATTGACTGGAATGTAAGAACTTCTCCCTGATGCAGAACTACACAAATAAAGTCTCTTCCTCCACTATTAAATTCTGGGTGAAACGTTTTTTGACTGTTTTCAGAAACTCTTCAGGCGAGAGCTCAAACCTCCATTCAGACCAGCTGTGGCTCGACCAGACGACACCTTTTACTTTGACTCAGAGTTCACTTCTCGTACTCCTAAAGGTGAGAGGTCAAATTTGAGACCCTAGCATCGCTCAGAGCTCTGAAACGTCATAGAATATTTTAAAGCTTCAGTTTTATTTTCCTTATTGCTTTCTTTATTTTAAGAATAAGTCTGCCAAGTCATTTAGATATTGTATTTTAAACAAATAATTGCATTTTTTCATAGTTGTTGGGCTTCACATGAATATCGTATCCTTAGAACAGATATCTATATTTACGTACTGATCTTCAGGCTAAGCTCACTGCAGTATATTTAGTATATTGGGTGGATTTTTGTAACGTTAGATTGTGATCTTCATGGTTTTTCTAAGATCTGGTCTGGTCTGAATCTGGTCTTTCTCAGATTCTCCAGGTGTTCCTCCCAGTGCAGGGGCTCATCAGCTTTTCCGGGGTTTTAGCTTTGTTGCTACTGTGATGCTAGAAGAGGAGGGTAAGGTGGAGCCAACTCAGCCCCCTCCACACCCTGTGGTACAGGTGAGTAATGTGTCAAAGCCAAAAAAAATATCCCTGAAACTGCTGCTTATTCCATCATTTTGCTGAGGTTAATGTGACTTTTGTCTGAGCTATTTTGTTGTCTTTAAGCTGTATCTGTTAGTCCAGAAAGTAACTGTAGCTCCACCCTTACTGTGTAAAAACAAGCAGAAACCATGTTTACAACAAGAGCATCTGCAGTAGATGTCTATGGGCCAATATGTTGTACTAGGTTACATATTTAAACACACAGTCTATCTGCAGGATAGCCTTAAAACATTGTGATAAAATGAGATTAGTGATTAAACAGTGTCCTTAACTTGCCTGTGCAAGATTGTATCCTGTATTTCTTCTTTTTGTTTCATGACCAAATTTTGTCATCGCCATTTTAAAGCTGATAACATGTGTGTGATGTCAGAAAGGGCTGTAGTGATCTGCAAAGTACAGCAGATTTCTACCATTAAACCCTCTGGAGTGGACAAATCCTATAGACATGGGTTATAGTTGTGGAAACACAACTAGTTATTGTTTAGCTACAATTGACCACTAGATGGCAGCCTTTCTACAGCATGCGCTGATCACTTACGTAAGAATGATTGTAGGGGTTTAATGGAGTATAGTGGTTTAATGTTAAACGATGTGATTGGTGAAAAATGAGGCTTTCAGTCATAAGTGCAGTGTGAGAGTTCTGCACAAAGTAAATGGCCTTAATATATTTTGCTCTCTATTAAAAGACCATTAGTGAAATCATTCTATTTTCTTTGCTGGGTTCATCCCGTAATAATGTCTATGTAGGAGTGTGTGTCTGTGTGGATCAGGATCTGTCTGTGTGTTAAAGCACCTAATTATTGTTTTGCACCTAATGGATTGTTTTCATTATTGTTTTGATATTTGTTATTGCCAGCAGTCTGTGTGTGTTTGTGAGTCTCAGTTGTTTGTTGTGTACTTGTCTCTAAGCAGCAGCTTCATGGTAAGAACATCCTGTTCAGTGACGGTTATGTGCTGAAGGAGGACATCGGCATGGGCTCCTTCTCCGTCTGCAAACGCTGCATACACAAAGCAACCAACACGGAGTATGCTGCGAAGGTTAGGACTTCACATGCTCCTAATATTACTGCACTAGTACTGAAGTCATACCTTTAAAATGTCTTATTGGTTTTGACATACCATTGTCATACCAACATTATTATATGGCAGGGATTATATTTTACCACTGCAATTTTAGTTGATTCCCTAAATCAACTAAAACAGAAATCCTTTTTCCATTTAGGATTTTCCCATTTAGAATAAATAAAACAGAAATCCTTTTTCCATTTATAAATAAATTTGTTTTTGAATTGGCTTTTTTGTAATGACTATGTTTATTGTAAGGCGATAGTGTATCAGGTGACTGATACATCACTTATATCACTGACAGGTGATTGATAAAACCAGCACTGACCCATCTGAAGAGATTGAGATCCTGCTGAGATATGGCCAGCACCCCAACATCATCACTCTCAAAGATGTAAGTTCAAACACTTCAGCAAGATCTTTCACATTTAATTTAACAATTAGCTAATATACACTGATTTCCTGCATTTTTTAAATCAGATCCATAGGTAATCCATACTAGAAATAATCAAAGTTAACAACCACCATACTATGCAACTGTGTAGTATATACGTATACATCACAGCTTGTATTAGCAAGATCTTTGGTAAATTTGTAAGCCATGTTAGAAAGTATGATGTGTTATGTTGCAGGTGTATGATAACGGGAAGCAGGTGTATCTGGTCACAGAACTGATGAGAGGAGGGGAGCTGCTGGACAGAATCCTTAAGCAGAAGTATTTCTCAGAGAGAGAGGCCAGTGCTGTCCTTTACACCATCACAAAGACTGTGGAATACCTGCATTCTCAAGGGGTAAGAAAACACACCACCACATTTATCTTGTGGAGAGAAATCTTGTCTGTAGTAGAAAAAATGCCCCAATAATTCACATCTTGTGGCAAGGCCTTGCAATCCTTTGCTCTTTAGAGTGTTCCACATGGCTTTGTCCTGGGACCTTCTCTGTTTTCAGCACTCAGTGTGATTTAATAATGGTTTATGTTAACCCAGAAGTACCGCAATAGCAACAAGGTTTTTAAACTATGAAAGTGGTTGAATCAATACAATTAAACCACTCTTCCCTGAAATCCTAGACTAATTTCCCTGCTTTTCTTCAGGTTGTGCACAGGGACCTGAAACCCAGCAATATTCTGTATGTTGATGAGTCTGGAAATCCAGAATCTCTGCGCATCTGTGATTTTGGCTTTGCCAAACAGCTCCGGGCGGACAACGGCCTCCTCATGACACCCTGCTATACTGCCAACTTTGTAGCACCTGAGGTGAGCATGTGTTCTCACGGCAGACTATGGAATGCTGTGTGGATCAATAAACATGTTAAATTACCAATGTTTTGAACTATAGTAATTTTTTTAGGGAAAAGAGGGTTTAAAGAACACAACAGTTTGAACTGTATGGGTTTTCAGTGCTAGAAAAGTACAGTTTATTCTATGTGCTATTATGCTTCATAGTGCCAGTAAAATGTAAAGTTCTGAGGATTTTTCTAAATAACTGTTTGCCTGTTAAATACTTTAAAACTGTTTTTTGTTCTAGGTACTAAAGAGACAGGGTTATGATGAGGGATGTGACATTTGGAGTCTTGGAGTGTTATTGTACACTATGATTGCTGGGTAAGAGCACAAATTCACACATTTTCTCTCAACATTAATATATTCTGTTAATCTTCTCACTCGTCATTTCACACATGAAAATTGTGAAAACGAAAGTGAGGTAATTTTCCCTCTTTATGTCTCACAGTTTTACTCCATTTGCCAATGGTCCAGAAGATACTCCAGAGGACATTCTGAGTCGGATAGGGAGTGGTCGCTTTACCCTGACAGGAGGCAATTGGGACGCCGTGTCAGATGCAGCCAAAGTAGGCCATGATTTCGCCCCCCATTCACACAGCCAATCAAATTGCTCTTTTCAGTTCTCCGTCACACACATGCTTTTTCTATAGGATTTGGTGTCTAAGATGCTCCACGTGGACCCTCACCAGCGGCTCACAGCCAAGCAGGTTCTGAAGCATCCTTGGATTGTGCAGAGAGACAAACTCCCCAACAGTCAGTTACAACACCAAGATGCCAAGCTTGTCAAGGTATCACTGCCAAAACTGAATCCAGATTCTCCATTGAGGCTCGTATATCTCACTTTCTGAAATTACTTTCATTTTGCTTCCTAGTTCCTTGTAAAAAGATTAAATATGTTTTAAACACAAACTGGGGGAGATTTCGATTGATCAATAACATTTAAATAACCTTTGGCACGATAACAAGATTGCAAATAACACAATGTAGCAGGTAGTAATCAGCAACACTATTGTAAAAAAACATACTAATAACTACATTTCAAGATTATTTCCCCTGTGCGTCAATAGAATATTTATATGTATATATAGATAGATTCTGTCATTTTATGCACTGTCTTCTCTAAGGGGGCGATGGCGGCCACATACTCAGCACTGAAGAGTTCCCAGCCGCCCCCAGAGCTAAAACCCATCGAGTCATCGTTCCTGGCACAGAGACGAGTGAAAAAGCTTCCGTCCACCTCACTGTAGAGAGTGATGGGGGAAATATGGCGACGTACTCCTGACTAAATGCAGTTTTGGAAAAGGATGTATCGATGAAAGGACCACACTGAAGTTCTATTGACTAAAGACAGTCTCTCAAACCTGCCCGTGTCATCAGCACTAATGTGGAGCTGTCAAGCACACTAGGCAAGGGAGGTGATGGGCTGATGAAGTTTGGGGGTGGGGCCAGTGAGGGATCATACTCTCAGGAGCAGGGGTGTATGTGTATTTGAGTTTGTAAGATTTCAAAAAGCCGGGTAAAGGATACTGTTATTAAACAGGTGACAGGTTGCCAGTGCATTTATGTCTTGGTACTGTAATTAATGTCAACACTGCTGTATTCAGAGTTTTGGGATTTTTTTGCTTTTGTTTGCTTTTCCTGTTTTTTATCTCTGTTGTTTGTTTAACCGGACTTTCATGTTGATTGGATAAGATTTGCGAGTTCCTAATGGGCGACAATAAGCCTGCAGTACTATTTGTCTTCGCAAGCTATTCGGCTGTTCAGCTTTCCACTTACTGGGAAGTTCTCTTTTAGTCCAACATGACAACAGGAGAGAGAAAAGTTTCAGTGTAATATTTCACCCAGAAGAGTCAGTGTAGGGTAAATATATCCATAATGATCCGGTGAGCATGTTTACCCATCAACCTAAACCTAGAGGAGAATGGAAGTGCTTTCTGCATGAATTTATAAAATCCTGTCTCGATGCTATTTCTTGTTTTCCAGCTCAGAACTTTTGCTTGGTGACCCTGTCAACACTGGTTACGACTGTTCCGACACTGTTGTTTATGTTTATTAACAAAGTAAAGCCAGAAAGCATGTGAGATGATGTTTGAAGCCTGTGGCATGTGTTGCTCTTGTACACCAGTGTTTATTTTTTGGATATTGACTGCTGTCTCTTGCGTTATATTCTGTTGTTGTTGTTTTTGATAAAAGAGAAGTTATTTTATAAAGGCACATTCAGCACAAAAATGTATAAATGTGACGGCTAAGGAAACGATTGTGTATATTTTTACCTGGTCTGTCCCATTAATTGTCACACTGTTCAGAAGCAAATTGTGGTAGAACTATCGACTGTATTGTGCTCGGGCTGTTCTTCGCAATGTCTTGAAAATTCACGAAGCCTTGTCTGAATCAGAGCTCCTGCACCCTTTACCAAACAAACACATCGTCATAGTTTTAAGATCTGCTCACTGTAGTGATTTGTTTTTCCATCTTAGAAGTCTTGAATTAAAAAGAATATGTTCACTCCAACATCAATATTATTAAATTCACGGATCTAGTAAGAAACTAGTTAAAACTGTGTTAAAACTGTGTTAAAACTATTATAACGACAGTTCACCCAGAAATGAAAATCATTTACTTTCACTCATGTTTTTTCAAAAATTAGTCTATTGTAATTCCTTTTGTGTACAAAGTGTACAAAGGTGTACAAAGGGTTTGGAACAACCTAAGAGAAAGTAAATGACTGAATTTTCATTTTGGGTGCGCTGTCACTTTAAATCTATAAAGGCAGATGTTATCCAGTATGTTTAAAAAGCTGTATAATGACAGTTGGCCAGTTCTTCATTAGTTTCAACCAACCACTCTCTCACACACACACCTGTTAAACCGACTTTTCATGAAGCATAAATTGGAACTCTGGAATACTGAACAAGAAATAGTGTGTTGAAGCGTAACGCATGTGTAGCCTATAGATTTGAATGACAAATGCATTGTGTTCAGCTATTTTTTTATACTCTGTCAAAACTGTTAAAACTTTAAACCATATATTTCTTCTCTTAACTGTATTCTGTTTTTCCTTTTCCAAACTTTCTTTGCTCTATGTGGTATTTGGGGCTTTTCCTGGTTAATCTTTAAAAAAATCAGTTGTGATTTATTTGTCTTTCCTCAAAGAAGAAAATGCTTTAATTTTTTGGGTGTCACAGCATTCAGTCGTAATACTGTGTTAATGTTTTTGTGTCTCCTGCCTAATGTTATGGTGGGGGTATTTGTGGTAAAAGGGGTGTAAATTATTGCCCTTTGTTCTACATTTAAGGGGCTGAATTTAAGAACCTTCAGCCTGATGTCTTTCTATTAAAAGAAAAGAAAAACATTTGGACTATCATTCTGTCTCTTGTTGTCTTGTTTGGAGCTTCGATGTTGAATTGTACTTTCAGATTCATATTTCAGATTCATATAAATGTCTTAAACTGCACGGTAAAACAAAATGATCGGTGAACTCTGTTGCGTTTTATGTCAGTCAGGTGGATTTTGCTGTCTAAGTGGTTATTAGCCATTTTAAGATGATAAGAGTTCCAGTCCTTTAGCCACATTGAAAGGTCTAGCCAGCCGGGTATGTGAAGATAATTGAATTGTAACCAAGACAGTTTGTTTTACAGTGACTGAATCATAATTGAGACTGGAGCCAGGTCAGATCTCTACCTCTTCATCTCTAGCATGTTATTCACTCATTGGATTAACATCCTAAAAGTCAGACAAAATAAGAGCTTGGTACATCACAATTTAGGCCATGACATGCTGGGATTATTCGAAATCCATAACGGGTGAATGATAAAGATCTATTACATACAGAATATGTCTGCATGGTTTTAATCCAGTCTTTTTTCAGATGATCTGTCTCTTTGTTCATCCCACATATTGTTTTATTCTGTTAGGGGAGATGGGGACTGGTTGTAGGCCAAGTATTGTAACTGCTGACCAGGTAAACATAAAGCTCCATATGACCCAAAATTTAACACCCAAAACACTAGACTTGACCCTCTTCAGCACAACCTCACACTCTCTCTAACATTCTCTTTCAGTTGCATTTAATCTCTGATGCAACATCTGCAGCACCTCTTTGGAACATTACTGATGGAACGCTTGAGATAAATAAAACCACATCATTGAAAGTACCCCCCCCCCCCCCTTCCCCATAACTGCTCTAATCTCAGATGGATGAGGCTTTTAAAAGTTATTTAAAGCATGGCTGAGTGATTCTCCCTCAACAGTGTCCCAGTTTTTTTTACAGACCAAACCACAAAAACAAAGGCTCATCAAGCTGCTTATTTTAGTTATTACATGTTCGGATAACAATAATACTAGACACTTACTGGATCATTTTTCCAAGATAATCTCTTGGATGTGAACCAGGCTGAGAGCTTATCAGAGGTCATGGTTAAGATAAATCACGTGGTGTAGATCAGAGGCGTCTGCCTCAGGAGAGCAGAGTTGATCTCAAACCTTAATTAAATAAACACACCTGTAATTTCCAAGATGTTCTGAAAACCTCAGTTAGTTGATTGGGTTTGATTAGAGTGTAAACTTTCCCTGCAGTCTCCACTTTCGTATGACGTTCGCCTGTGACATCATGTTATAGTGTGTAATAGTAAATAAGGTCCACTCACAACAGCTCAGAATATAGCTGACATGGTCTATACAAAAAACACGAAAAGAGAAAGTTCTATTCGCCATCATGGCTTGCAAACTTTAATGTTTTAAAGTCCTTCATCAGGCATTTTGTGTTTCTTTTTTGTTTAATCATATCTGAAGAGTGTTAGTTTAAATGCTAAAACACTGTCAGAGCTGGTGCATGTTCTAAATATTTGTATCTATTATTTGAAATACAAAAATGTCATTTTTGTGAGTGTCAGGATCTGTTGCTTGGCAACAACAGATTATGGAATCTTGTATATGAAAATGATCTTACATACTGTATCTGTCCTCAGCGGGGGAGGAAAATAGTGAAAGAGGGATAGATAAATAAGAGATGGAGAAACACAGGATAACTTCAAAGAGAAATAAGAAAAAGCGAGAGAGAAATGTGTATGCATGTGTGTTGGAGGGGCTCCCACAAACCACCTGATATCAGGCTGTGTTGCCCTTAGCAACACAGAGGGGAGGGAACATGGGATTAGTGGCGAGGAGAGATGGTGAGAAAATACACTTTTTGTCTTATTTTCATTGCGTGAGCTCACGTAGACATCTGTGGGCACAGAAGTGAGTGGGAAAGAGAAAGAGAGAGAGAGGATGCTGAGTGGGCAGGAATACAGGATCCAAGCATCCAATCAGCTGCGGTGAAGTCAGCATCCCTTTGTCCAATAGAGCGTGACGAGGCTCCTTCAGTGTGAGGTAACAGCGCTGGTGTCTTATTAATGAATGGAGCGTCTCAAAGGCAGCAAAACAACGCTTGAGCTCTCTCTCCCTCGACGGAGGAGACATCACAAGAAGACCAGCACAAGCACATTCCACCTCAACGAGAAACAACAACAGCCATCCACAAATATGAAGAAACACCAGCATGAAGAGGACAACTCTGACAGTGATGCAGAGCCCAATGTACATCAGGAATCTTCTCTTACTTCTGGACTGGAGGTCCGTTCCTCCTCTTCTGCATCTAACCTTCTCCAACCCTCACCTTCTAAACGTAGATCTATCTCCATGGGGGATTTTCGAAGGGTCCCTGCCGGACAGATGGGCTCTGAGCCTCCTTCCACTGCTGCCACTGCACCCTCCTCCAAGCTGGTGACCCCTAGCTCTAGCATGGAGTTCGAAGCAGCTCGTCGGCGCCTCCTGGAGGTGGAGGAGAGGCAGCGCGTCATCAGGGAGATGGAGAGACGATTGGAGGAGCTAAGGGAGGTGTTTGTGCGCTCTGAGCAGGAGGCCGTCGAACACGGGGAGCTGGTGGCGCGCATTGCCACCACAGCCCAGCAGGGAGAGCTATACGTAGCTGAGAACGGACAGCGGTTAAAGAAAGGATTGAGGTTTAAAAGACACAGGCCTACTATTGTGTTCTCCTCTATGCTTGGACTGAGAACGTGCCTCCCATGGCCCGTCAAACTCAAATAGCAAAAACGCTGCTGCTTCCTCAGTTCTTTACCGCTGTCACACGTCTCTTCTGAAGGATGTCAGAAGCTCCTTCTCAACTTGCTGTTAGTCAGGAAACGCTTTTAACTTTTTCTTCTTTATCTGTATGTGTTTGTTAACCGGGAACTCGGTGCTCCATTTAAGCTCAAAAGCAGGCCATCATAATGGCACAGGCCTCATATTTGCTGCTCGAACCTGAGACACTGGGGATTTGCTATGTGTGTGAACTTTGCTGATGTTTAGAGCTCAGTGTACGTGTTACACTCCACATTTCTGGGGGTTGATTTGTGCGGAGATGCGGAGAGGATTTTTGTAGTGTGTGTGTGTGTGAATGTGTGAAAGGCAGAAGAAATGACAAGACAAGGGTGGTCTTCCGCTACAGGATGTCTGTCAGATTTAGTTTCCTTTCATTGGTCCACAGAGAGAAAGCAGAGGTTTTGCATGAACTTCCTGCTCCAGTAAGGTAGCGCTTTCACGCTGTTTGTTACGCTTATTTTTTAACCTTTTTACAGGTTCAAGGGGCACAAAAATCATGTGTGATTGTAGGATTTCTGCATATTTACAGAGGTCCAGGGCTTGAGAAAAGGGTGCTCTGATTTTCTGAGCCCTTGTTCTCCAAGCATGTGCCTGAAGTGTCCTCTGGCCCTGGCACTGTGGATGGAGGAGAAGAGCAGCAATCTATCTCCTTAAACATTCCATCTGTGGCCTCTTTCGTTCCCCTGTTGCTTAGCAACCTGGACTGACTTTCGTTTCCTTTAGAATGTATTTCAACAGATCATGCAAAACTACAGCTCATGAATGACAGTTGGAGGACATTTTTAAATTTGTTTGCTGCATATTGCTAGTTAGTTTAAATATCGAACATAAGAATGCCTTTTTACACTGTAACATGAACATAGACCTTATATATATATATGCTTGAGCAGAACGTTTAACAATGATCTTAAAAAATACTTAAAGGAACAGTTCACCTAAAAAAAAATTTTTATTAACACTTTTTTATATTGTTTTTTTCATTGGACACAAAAGATATTATGATAATGCTGCTTTTTTCCATATAGTAAAAGTGAAAAGAACAAAAGACAAAAAAAGACAAAAACTTGAGATCATTATGAAAGGTTTTTGTCAGAAACTAATTTATCAGTTGTATTTAATTACAGATTTTCATTTGTGGGTGAACTATACCTTTAAGCGGAAGTGACATTTGAAAGAGGTTGATAAAAACCATATTCTGGATTTGGTTGTACGAGAACTAATTTGGTATTTTCATTAGATACTTTGAGGCAACTGTGTCATCATAGAAACTTCCAGTCTCCTGTACATCTCTTCCTCTCTGAGTAAACGGCTGCAGCTGAGCCTTGTTCGAGCGATGGAGTGTGTTTGGGGACTTCAGCTAGACACAGGGGAGTTCTATTCTTGGCTTAAACTGGTTAAGGCTGGAAGATTCTGGGCTAGATAGACAGAGAAAAATGGTGTGATGCTGGCTAACCTTCTACATCTTTACTGAGAAGTTCATAGTGTTAACCTTTCCCAAGGCAGGTAGATTTATGCAGTGCTGCAGGGACGCCTCATATAGTTCATCTACAGTGAGAATGTAGCTTGCACCTGGCACCTTTCCTCATTGCATAACTGAGTCGTTCTACTTGCTAAATCATATCAGAAAAACATTGAATCGTTGCATTCTAATATGCAATAGCCACATAGGTTTTGAAGTTATAAATTTGCATATGCTATTATAAATAATAGCCTAATAATAACTATGTGAATGAAGCCCCAATTTAACACTGCTGTATTATTATCATTATCAGGATGATCATTCTACTAAATCTGAACGTGTCTGCATTAGGATATATTTGGTTTAACATTTAAATGGTTTAACATTTAAATCTAAAGGCTATCATTACATGCTAATTAAATTAGAGTATTAAACAGGGGTCTCTGCAATATAATCCTGCCTTCTTTATATGCTACTGCCTGCACGGTGCTTTGATTTGTCTGTCAGCGCTGCATGGCACCCATACGTGTGTGTGTGTGTGTGTATGTGTGTGTGCGCAAGTAATGCCGTTGGATTTACGTCATTTGTGGGGGCGGGATGCCTGCAGACCGCAATCTTTCATTCTTTTATATCAGCATAGAGCAACAACAGAGCGACTGATTCTTAATTCAAGGGCTACTTACACTTTATCACACATCCAGGCATCTTTATTGGTTGGGTTGATCTCCCTTATTTGGAAAGGACTTGATTTAGATTTAGGACGTGTGATTGGCTTTCAAATGCAGAGGAAGATGAAAACCCTGCAGTGCTCTTGAGCTACCTAACTGTTAACCAAACTACATGTTATTAATATAGAAAAATAACCTGCTATTGTAAATACTCACCAAAGTCTCACCAAATGGAGCCCCTGCAAAGATTTACCACTTATTTATCAAGATTTCTGCCCAAAACCAGTATATAAATAAGAGATTTCCTTTAATCACTTTCAAAACGTAATTGTATTTTGCTTTATGAAAGACAGTGGTGGCTAATATCAAGCTATCATAATTTTATTGTAGTAAATGTCAGTAGCACTCAGTTACCATGGTAATGGCTGTGTAAGGTTTTTAGTTTGGAAAAATGCAGCAATGTTGGAGGATGACCAGTTAATTTTGTTCTTATATTATGATTTATGGTATCTATATTTGTATGTTTTCTCACACTATGTATAGAATATTCATTAATACTCATGCCTTATCTTGCTCACTGTACATACTGTATATGGTTCA
>JAZGTI010012413.1:0-15748 GCA_036877585.1 Botia kubotai
TTTTTTTTTCAGACATAAGCCTGTGTGTGTGTGCTGCTTTCAGATGCCTGTCGTGCATGCAATATTTTCTGTATATCTCTTACAAACAAGTACTGGACAGTGATGCCATCAGATAAATAAAGGTCATAGTATGTACTTCTAGGGTACATGTTTAAACCTACTGTGGTACTTTTTCATTAGTGCTGGTTTTAAATGCCTCTTGTGTTGGTTTAAAGAATGCAGGTTTCTAACAGTGTCTGTTTGACAGTCATGTGATACTGGCCGCAGTCCTCAGGAAACCTGTGGCTGTTCTCTCAATGATCAGTCACACGACTGCTGTGTGTTTTCTGTCACCACTGAACACTGTCATAATTCAGCAGCATTTCACATGATATAGATTTACAGCACACAGCATGAGTTCCAGACGCCACGCGAGAAACCCGGACGTCCGTCCTCGCGGAGGTCTGCGCTTAGCATTGTAATGCAAATATGTTCTTTGTTGCTAATGAAAAAGGATTCATTAGAGATTAGAGAGGCCCGGCACCAAAACTGTCTTGTAAGTTGCGGTGCTGCGCGATTCCCCGGATGCTGAGGGACGTGATGATACAGTCGAGATTTTGTTCATCATTCTCATTATCGCTGTTGTTTATTGAAAGAAGGACATTTACTGATATTGTCAGGGACAATATGACCCCAAATCAGTCTGTTGTCGGCTATGTTTTGGTGCGTTGGCCTTCACATTTGCTTCGGTTGTTGACTCTCTCTCTGTTTGGAGGACGTTTGTGGGCGTGACAAGGATTGTTTGTTTCGTTCCACAGGAGGAAAAGAGGAGAATGAAAGAGGAGATCGAGAAGCGCAGAGCCGAGGCGGCCGAGAGGAGGCAGAAAGTGGAGGATTCTGAGGACGGAGAGACCAGGAAACCGTTTAAATGCGTCAGTCCCAGAGGATCGTCACTCAAGGTTAGCCAGGGGGCGTGGCTCTTCAGAGCGGCCAATCACAGGAGAGATCAGCTGACTCATGAGAACACGTTCCTGACGCTAAAGCAGTTATCTGTCATATAAACATGAGGAGAACGATGTGATGATTGCGCATTAGTTTAAAGCAAACAGTTACCAGTAACAGTGACACAGTTATTGTTAGTACAATTAAACGGTGGTTACTGTAAGTTAACATTCACTAACCAGCATGGCTGGATCCCGTAATATTTAGATTTTACAGTAATGATAAGTGTTGTAAACCGGGTGGAATTTAGACTGTGAGGTTTTGTGAGGGCAACGAAAACAGTTTTGTGTTCATACTCAAACTGATATAACCACCTTCCCTCTCTCCATCACACCCAGAGGAGTCACGCACAGATGTGTTTTCTCATCCTATACACTGTATGTATGTGTGTGTCGTGTGGTGTTTGTGTTGTACATTTACATCATTGTTGATGATTTGATGTTGATGATACTGTTGATGACTTTCCACCCTCGCATGCTTTAAATACCAGTTTGCCATCATGAGTGGTTCTGAGAACGCCTCTCTCTTCTTTGGGATCCGTCTTTTTACCAGCACACAAAATGGCGCACTGGTGTTTCTGTGAGATAACGCGTCTCTTCAAGGCATGAACTCTGGCACAGGAAGACCGTCAGACTAACAGGATTACTGTAACCGCGCTCCGACACGGACGCTTTAAACGCGGATGAGAATGGGGAATTTCCTGCTGAGGGGTATTTTAGGAATTCCTGCTGAAGGGGAGGGGGGAGTGGATTTTTTTGGGAGATAGTTGGGGTGTGTGTGTGTATGTGTTTGTCTGGATGGTTTTGTTTGTTGCTTCCCTCATAGCCCTGTTGTCATATATCATAAACACAGGCTACAGTTCTCATAGAGCAGGAGGGACAAACGCCCTGCCCTTCCTGGCCCTGTGACAGTTTCTTACTGAACAAGCTAGTGTTTTGCTCAGAATAGCCATCCCCAACAGACAACCTGCATCTGTGTGTCTTTTAGTGTGTGTGTGTGTGTGTGTGTGTGTGTGTTTCACGTGACCAAAGCCTTGACCTTTCTCAACTCTGTCCATTGTGTGATGTCTTTTCTCAGATTGGCGAACGAGCAGAATTTCTCAACAGATCCGCACAAAAAAGGTGAACGCTCGATCTTTTATTTCCTGTAGATGTGTAAAAATAACTTGTGTCTTACATTTTTAACAGGATGACTAAAAAGGCAAGAATTAACGGGACAGTTTAAAAAGCTCGTTACAGTGGCCCTAAAGTATTTTAGGAGCTTAAAAATGTGTGTTCCGTTATAAAATCAAACAAAGCAGCATTTGTTTTAAAGAAAGACACTTTTCGAAGAAAACTGGCATAAAAAAGTATTCATAAAACTTTGGTCTATGAAAAAAAAGTGTGGTTTAAAGATCCAGATATTTTCTGGAGCAAATCTGTCCATCTAGTATATTTATTCAGTCCAAATGTTTATGCAAGATACAAATATAGATGTTGATTTGTAATGTCATCTTTGATTGTGAAAGTAATGTGTGTGTGTGTGTGTGTGTGTGTGTGACAGCTCTGTGAAGGCGTCTCACACTCCTGTGGTGTGTAAGATTGATAACAGATTAGAGCAGTACACCACAGCAGTGCAGGTAAGTCTGATCATCTTCCTCCAAATGTCTCTCACAGCCAAAGATACATCACTGATTAAATACAGTAACAGCAGGACAGCCGGGACGTCTCTGCTTTACGATCATTGAGTACATAGCTATAGCCATACAACACAGTAATATGAAGTCATGTATGTTTCAAATAAGATTTGTTCTGTTAATTCACTGTCTCTCTCTCTCTCTGTTCAGAGCAACCAGGAGGTCAGATCTCCCCGGTCAGCTGCCATAGATCTTCCGATGGTGACGGACGGTATTCGTAACATTAAGAGCATGTGGGAAAAGGGGAATGTTTTCAGCTCTTGTGGGAGTCCGGCATCCACCAACAAGGTTCAGAACGTTCACTGGATCCATTTCCTGTCGAACCTCACATTCTGACCTTTGACCTGACAGGGAGTGTTCTCTTCCACCCTGTACAGGACGCAGCTGGGATCAAGGTGGGCGTGGCCGGCCGCATCAACGATTGGTTGACTAAAACTCCAGAGACGGGCAAATCGGCAGGAGGAAGACCAGCGGTAAGCCCTCGAACCCAAACCCCTGCATCAAACGTGCATGTCAACTTATAACGTGTTGTCTGGCGCCACCTAGTGGCAGTCCCACATCAACCCAAAGAAAAAGAACACAGATCATTGAATTTGCATAGCGAAGAAGTTCATTTCACTATGTTTGCTCTGTAATCACATACAGCTTTTTAGTTGGAAAATCACATTTTGCGTTTTTTCTTCCTGTGGGCTTTTCTGCCTGTATGGTCCGGCCTGCTAGAAATCGCTCATCACTGATTGGCTGTTTAACACTGTGGCTTCCATGTTCCAGTGGGAATGTACTGTGAATGAAAGCTAAAAATACACTTAAAGGCATGTGTTTCAATCTGTATTAAGTCTTTGGACTCGCTGATCCGAAACGTCCAGTTGACAGTGTGGTGATTCAGTGTTTGAACGTTGCTATGGAAACCGCACAGCCCAGGTGGAGTGGTCGCTGTGGTTTTTGAGATGAGGTCATCGTTTGTGTAGCCGTGAATCAAGTCACATGCAGTTCGATTTTTATACACGCTGAAAATAAAAAAGGCTAGTTACGCTAAATTAAGCCGCGTCAAGTTAAAAATAAGGCAAAGTTTAACAAGTTACTTTCCTTTCATTTCATTTCACTGGCCTTTCAGTCATCAGACTGTTACAATTAATTACACAATTACAAAGAAAAGCGAAAACTTGATTTGCCTTTTGAAGTGTTTAATATTATTTTATGTATACTGTTTAGTTTATCGTCTTCTGTCTTTCCTTGTTTCCTCTGTCTTTCTCTGACACTGTTAGATTTCTGTTTGCTTCTTGGTTCGCTCATCTTCTTCTCCTCAGGGCTTCCTTGCTTCTGTCTTCTTCTGCTCGGTCTCTGTGTGCTGAAGATCAGGTATGATGTGCACACAGAGCCCTCTCTGCATGCTTGTGCTCCTCTGTCTGAAGACAGGGACACTTCCTCCTGGACTGGTGTGTGTGTGTGGTTCAGTAGTTCAGGGTTGTTCGGTGTGTGATATTTCACTCTGTTCTCTCTGCAGGACTTGAAACCCGGAGATGTGACCAGCAAGCGTAATCTGTGGGAAAACAAAAGTTCCTCTGCTGCCAAGGTAACCAGACACAAACTCCTTCTAATCAGCCGAGCCTCTCTCAGTTATTTATATGCATAGCATTTTTCATGCCCCTCGGAGAATGAATTTATAAAACACTTCTCCAAATAACAGAATGTCGTTTTTTTAGAATCCTTCGGGAATGCCATTAAAACCGACTTCGTAACAGCACACTAGCATGATATCTGTGTTATTTCTGATTCAAGTGTCCTAAACAGGCTGATGGACAGCTGGAAAGTAACATTGCCGTAACGTTGCCTGTGTGTTTTTGTTCCCCTTGCTAATCGTCTACAGATCTGAGCACCTTGAGGAGGTAAATGCTGCTTTATCATGAGGAATGCCAGTGTGTGTGAGAGACTATGAGGAGCTATGATGTCACACCTTTGGCTGTGTTTGTTTCATCACTGAGCTTCTCTTTCACTCTCGCTCACAGTCGCGAGAACAGGAAGTTGTTGTCCGCAGGAAGGAAGTGCTTTTTCAGCGTGTAGCTGAGTTCACCCTGCTGCACTATTTTACTCTTTGCTAAGCTCCGCCCCTTTATTATTTAGCGCTCAAATCAAAACCTTAAATATATTGGAAGGAGTTCAAACTTCTCTACAGCAAAAGCTTGTTGACAATATGGCAGACGCAGCCGTTGCTAAGGTAGGATGGGTCAGTAATGTAAGTAAAGCTTAGCAAAGGGTCGGTTTCACCTTCTCTCGCTCACTCTCTCGTTCACATGAGTTTTAAAGCTGTCACGGACTCTGTCTATTGTGAGCGCACCTATTTTAATGCTGGCATGGAAGTTGCACATGAAACCTGTTGACCAAACACGGCGGTCGTGCACGCACACGCGCACACGCGCGCACACGCTTCATGAATAGAAAGCAATTCCAAAGCTGTCACTACTCCATCCAATCTCTCCAGAAGCTCAAAACTCTTTCCCATGAGCCTGCATTGTATGCCCACGATGTTCCACAGCCCAGCTAACACAATGTTCTCAGAACTTTGGCTAACGTTCTCTCAAAGTTCTCGCAAAGTTATCAAAAGCCATTCTTGCAGTACCGTTAGTAGAGCATTTTTTAAAATTGTTATTGTTTATATCAAAAACGTTATTCATAAGTAGTTAATAAAATGTTTTAAAAACATTACAGAATTAAAAAAAGGTTTGAATAATGTTCTTGTGATGCTTATAACGGTCCTAGAACTTTTAAAATATCATTTGATATGTTTTTGCTATTTGATGGAAACATTAGGGAAACGTTCTAAAATGGTTAGCAGGGAGATTAACACTGATGTTGTTTTTTTGGTGTTTTTTGGCTGCGGTGGGGGACGGCTGAATTTTCTGGACTGAAGTGTCAGGATAAGGGCCAAGGCTGCGGTTAACCACAGACAGCAGTTTGGCCGGTAGCCTTTGAGATCTGGCGAATAATGACGTATGAGTCTAATGAAGGGAAATCTGGTCATAACCGCACTGATGTTACCAAAACCAGCAGAGCTGTTTGTTCAGAGGTGGAAAGAATGCTGGGTTCACTTTGTATGTGAATCTGGAAAATTGTGCTATGTGAAACCACACTAAGCACATTACCGTTATTGTACACGCAGCGTGTCAGCCGCGAGATCTTTCACTAATGATGCTGTGGGGCGCATACGCACAGGAATTTGAGGAAGGAGGAAAGCTACAAAGGAAATTAAAAAAACGTCAAAGCACAAGTGGAAAAGCAGACAGATGGGCTATAAAGACTGATTAGCGTGTTAGCTTGTACTTATGCTAATATTATTCTGTGTCTCTGTTTCTTTTCTAGACGAGCAGAGAAGCAAAATCCGTCACCAATGGTAAGTGACGGCAGTCGGATGAATAGATGCTAATATTGTATTTACATGACAGAGAGCTTTAATCGTGCGTTAATGCATCTGGCAGTTTTATTGTATCTGATTCTGAGTGGACGTGGGGTCAGTGAGGTCAGTATGAATACCTGCTGTGTTTGATGTATCTGTGTTTCACAACACCCACGATTCCATGCCTTTGTCCTGGGCCTGTCCTGCTGCAGGCTTTGCTTTACCAGGCGTGTTGTTTTAAATGCCTCTTTGGCATTGTGTTCTATTTTAACAGCAGGCCATTTGTTCCTCTGGAAGGGAACGCAGTGGCCTTCAGGCATAACTGACGTTTTTTGGGTAATGGGCAACAGGTCATTTTGTTAGCTTGCCTTGAACAGCAACCTCACACACACACACACACACACACACACACACACACAGATTCTCTCTCTGAATAACACAGGGTGGATTATGAGTGTCCGTCAGAACTAAGGCGTTCTGTTTGTCACATTACTGCACGGCGCGGCTGAAGATTAGCACGCCTGCATGTTATATGGAGAAATTATGGAAACTTAAGCCTTTCTAAGTAGAGAGAAATGGTCAAAAACACGCACAGAACGTGTGTGAACTGATTCACTTTAGATTAGGAAATGTTTTTAGTTTTTACAATGACAGTAATATTACAATCCCATTGTAGTCTAGTATATACTCTCTCTGTATGTGTTTATAAGAGTCATCATTTCGTGATTTCTCTGTTTTCTCAGGAACGGGAAACTATTAACCCTTCAGATGCCAGACAGGGACCAACAGAATGCGCCACGTCTTTAAAACCTTTTTAAAATGTATTAATACCAAAAAAAACAAGCATTTTATACTGCCAGGAATATCTATGTGAGTAGATAGAATTTAAAAGAAAGAGAAAAGTTTATATTTTAGCGATGTTGTCACAGTTTCCACCGTCTTTGCTAACTTTCATGTCGTGCGTTTTTGCACAGAATTTCCTTTCAAATGAAATCCAGGCTGTGAAAATTGAGCGAAAGCGATTCAGCTTTAAAATGTTAAATGACACATTATGAAAACCGGGCAGCCGGCTCAGAACATTCCAGAATTCCTTGTGCTGAAGAACAAGGACGTGACATTCCGAAATAATTTTTTTAATTTGTTAGTCCCTTTTTACCTGTTAATTTATAACTAAAGCTTCACGCTTCACTTATGTCATATTCTCCAGTTTCAGTCAGAACACGAGCACCGTAGAGTAGCTGTATTTTGTACTTTGTCGTAATGACACTTTTTTTTTTCTAAAAAATGGTCTTAATAATATATGTTAGCACATAGTGTACGTTTTTGTAATTATATATTTTACCACTTGATACAGGACGTTGTCTTTGCTTTTGCTCTCAATATTATTTGATATCAAAGCTTAGTTTTTATTCAGCAGGAGGACCGTTTTATCATTATTACATCATCTTTGACTTTTGTACTCTTTGGATACACCCGGTCTGAAGTTTTTGTGACCATCTTTCTGTAAGTGTTAATAACTGTGTTGTGAAATGATCTGTATTCACACAAGAAGGCAGTTAAACAGTTTGGCAGAACTGTGAACAAAGGGAACAAGCACTTTTTGACCGAATTCTTCCCACATCTGCATATAATGCAGTCAGCTAAGACTTTGGTTACTAATCCAAACCCTGCTGAAATGACCAGCGTAGACCGGCATGATTTCCCATTCTGGTCTAGGTTGGTTTAATCTGGTTAGTTCTGGTTTGTTGCAGGTCAGGCCAGTGGGTGAGCTTCACCTTGCTGTTCTTCAGCAGTAATTAGCTGGTGGACCAAAAGAGCCATTCAGTTAAAACTGGTTGACCAAAGAAACCTGTCTGGTTAAGCTAGTTAAAGGACACAACATAAGCGCTGGGCTTTTCAGCAGGGAAGAATGGACAAATTTCAGCAAGGTCAAAGAGAAGAACTAGTGTACACTCGATACTGAAGTCCAACATGTGTGAACCGATGTTGCCTGATTTCTGTACAGCACTAATTGGCAGAACATTAGTTATCTGTTATTGGTCATCATTGAACAGTTTTTCTTGTATCATTTCTGACATCTTTGTCAGACAAAGAATATTCAGTTCTGCCGACAGAGGTTAACGCTTGTGTTTCTTACTGTTCCAAGATTCTGTATTCTGCTTGTATTTTTGACAATCAAGTTTTTATTATACGTTTCATCTTCAAAAACGCATATGTATCGTTTCAGAGTAACACTATGCAAGTCGCACCACCTTTAGTTGCAGTTACCTTGTTAAATCTTTGACGAATTGTAGCCAACAGTTTCATACAAAACAAATGTCTCAACAGTATATCATTGTGTCAGCAACCACAATAAAGAGATCAATGAAAAACAATATGATATCTCTGGACTGCCATGTTAGTTACTGCTTCACCTAACAATAGCCTCAGTTTCACCGGCCAATCAGAGCTGAGCAGTGATGTCACATGATCTGGCGGGTCTGTATTAGGTGAGTTTTGGGGTGAGTTTGTAATTGTCTGACGCCTGGACCCTGAAGATAAGACCTTTCGCTCTTCTTGGTGAGATCTCAGGTAAGAGAGCCCGTGAACCTTCTAACCCATCATGTAGGTTTTGTTTATGGATTCAAATGTAACTAAAATCTACAAAAACAATTGCATGCTACTGCAGAGAAAACAGGCTGTGTGATGTGAACTTTCAGCGTATTTTCCCTCTGATGTGTGACTCAGACCTGACCACTGGTCCTGTCATTCCACTGGCAAACAGCAACACGGTGCTCATCTGCCTCGCCAGAGGGACGGCTGGTTTTCATGCTTTGGGTTTTGACTTTAATGCTGCTTAATACAGGGAGTATCCGTGGCAACATTCTGGCCACTGTTAGCCTGTGATATTTCTGCCTTTCAGGTGGCATTAAAGTGGCTCTCGGTTATTAATGTAAAACACACGTAACTCCAAAGTGAGACGGTTAATCTGCTGTAAAGACTCAGTGGATTTGGAGAGACCAGGTCAGAGACCCTGCGCAGACATCTGGCTGCTGACTGCACACTGCTGACGAACCCTTATCCCAGCTGATCTCTCTGTAATGAACCATTACTTTGAGCACCCTTCTACAAAATGGTTGAACCAGCTGGACCCAGTGGTCGTTTCTAGTGGAAGTCCTCGCCGAGTGACCACAATGCACATCTTCCACCAACATTTACATGTGTAGTTTTACCATTAAAACGTAACCAGGTTTTGAGGTTTTTAAGTTGCTGTACATCGTTACATTAGAAAGCACAAGGAATATAAATATTCTTTAATAAAATACAGGGTATAATAAACAGTCAAACTAACCAAGCTGCATTACAAGTCAGCAGGAGCTGTGCGTGAAACAATAACCAGCAGCAACACTATGTTTCAAAAATAGATGACAAGGACATGGGTGGTCTTGGTTTACAGAGTGACAGGCCTGGATGAGATTAGCCAAGTTCATTATTTGGAAGAGAATGGAGCAGCTGTTTCACACCATGCTTTATTATAGTCCGAAATAACCCATTCACTCATTCATCACATTTATGACGTGACCGTTATGGTGAGGCATTCAGCTTTGGAAATTCACCTTATGTATTCATATTTTTTTGGTGTTCCCTATCAAAAGCTACACTCAATGATGCGTTTCAATACGCTAATGAGAACATTCTTTGTTCGACCGGTTGTGAAGCATGTGTGTCAAACACGCTTTTTTGGTGGATAACCAAATAAATATTAAATAACCTCGGCAGGTGACATCATTGATTGTGCGCACCTGCGGGGTTATAAATAGATGTGAAACGAACACACCTTCAGGTTTCTTTGTCTTCAAAGACCCTGTTGTGTGTGAGAGAGAGAGCTAAAGATGTGTGTGAGAGTTAAAGATGTGTGTGAGAGCTAAAGATGTGTGTGAGAGTTAAAGATGTGTGTGCAGTTATTATATAAAAAGGAAAAAAATAAGAAGCTTACTATGTCGGACTCTAAGAGATGCGTGCCTCCATGTAACAGGCTCATCTCCGATGGTGATCCGCATGGCTTCTGCTTTGAGTGTTTGGGGGAGCAGCACGCTGCCCTCGGGCTCGAGGGAGAATGCGAACACTGCGATCTTTCACCGATCAAAGTGCTTCGTGCGCGGCTCGCTTTGTTCAAAGACGAGCGAGTCGCCGCTCCCTCGGTCCCGGGGTTCGCGTGTGGATCTGGCTGAGGCACGTGAGACGGGCACGCGCCTTTCTCTCGTGCTCTCGCCGGACCGGGGGTTTCTACCGTCCGTTTCTGAAGCGCATCCGGGTGCTTCTTCAGATCGGCCGGAGGACGCGCTCCTCCCGTGATAATAAGTCATATGAGGAGTTACTCGAGGTGGTGACTCGTGCAGTCGAGCGGCTAAAGCTCTGGATGACAGATATCTGTCTGGGGCGAGGGGCCTCAACGACGGTCTCTCCCCTTCTAGCGGGTTGAACCGCTATCTCAGAACTTACAAATTCAAGATGCTCACAATCAAAATGATTGTTTCCCAGATCGTGACAATCAATCTCAAGGACGCCTACTTTCATATAGACATATTGCCATATTTTCAGTCTAGCCTTGTCACCCCGCACCTATACAAAATGCATGGATGCAACACTGGCTCCTCTGCGACTCCAGGGCATCTGCATTGTGAACTATATAGACGACTGGCTCATTCTGGCTCAGTCTCATCGGGATGTCGTCCTAGCTCATCTCGAATCTCTGAGGTTGAGACTCAACGCCTAGAAAAGCGTTCTCTCTCCTGCCCAGAGGACGACGTATTTGGGGGTTGTATGGGACGCGATCACAATGCAGGCACAGTTGTCACCCGCACATGTCGAATCCATTCTACATGAGGCTACCATGTCCTAGTGCGGGTGGACAACACAGCGGTGGTCTCCTATATAAATGCCTGAACGGGCTAGAGCAACAGCTTCTGCTTTGGGTACAGGACAAGTTCCTGTCCCTCAGAGCGATTTACATTCCAGGGCATATGAATGTGGGAGCAGACTTGCTCTTCAGAAGAGCTGTGACACACGGGGAATGGAAACCACCCCGAAGTCGTCAGTCAAATCTGGATAAGATTTTACGAAGCAGAGGTGGACCACACAAAACCACTGGGACATTTCTCAGAATATCTTTTCTGTGGATGTAATTTGTGTGTTGATTTTTGGGTGAACTGTCCCTTTAAATGATTCACCAGCCAGTAATTGAATAAACGCACATGCACGGTCTTTATGTAACCTGAACTGATTTACTTTATCAGGTATCAATTAGTCATGTCTGACACTGAAGAGGTCGGGGAGGAAGAAGTGCAGTACGTATGACCTCATCATTTCTTCAGTATAATCTTTTAAGGGCTGTGTTCAAAATCTCATGGCACACAAATGACAGAATACTGTGCAGAACGCTTAGTAAACTACCTGTTTTCTGACAAATATAAAGTCAAACAGCCGTAGTGGCGTGTCACATGACAACATTGTTAAAATTATATCATCAATTTTGGCTGTATAATATAAAGTCAAGCTAGATGTTTAAAACTGCAATTGCGATATTTCCTCAGATTCTTTCATTAGACTGGAAATAAAATGTTGAGACGCGTGCATTGCATTGTGGGATACTGCGTGACACTCTGCATGCTAGCTCTGTTACATACAGTGTAAATGTAGTAAGTCATTTCCAGTCTGTGCTCACTAGACAGGGTGTATAATAAAAAACAGTAAGAATATTCCAAAATGATCTGTTCATCTTGCTGTCTTTTTGTTTGTTCCCTTTGTCTTCATGTGTTTACATAGGGAAGGTAAGTCAGTATGTGTTCGTTAAAGCATCACTCTGTTCACACACTAATCACAGTTACACATTCACACTCAAACCTGTTTCACAGGAGCATGTTTAGACTGGTTTAGACTGAGACCCCTTCAGAAGCACCAAAGCTGCTTTCGTGACTGTGGCATTGAGTTGTGTTGTGATCAACACAATTGTGATGTGTTCATTTCCTATATTGTTTCAGACGTCACCCCCCACTCACCCCTCTCTTGTGTGCTGTCCAAAACTGTTATAGCCACGTGACCAACGTCTTTGTGTTACCTGCTGCTGTGGCGTAATAAGCCAATCAGCCACAAGATCGCCTAAAACCGAGTTACTCATGTTTGCATCACTGTATGGTTTGCAATGTGTTGAAAAACAGCAAAACTAACATTGAACTAAATAAAGTTAATTACATTACCTACTCAGGACTAGTACTATTTCACTTATGTATGCTTTGTTTCCTCTTGTACTGAATGCTTCTTTTGTGAACCTCAATTGTAAGTCGCTTTGGATAAAAGCGTCAGCTAAATGACTAAATGTAATGTAATGTAATGTAATTTTTAGATGATTGAGATGTAATTGAGAATAATCTGAAATGAAATTCAATGCCCGGTTTTTCCATGGTAATGCTTTAAGGGAATGTTATTGTGCATAAGATGTATTCGTTCATCGTTGATTTTATTTCTCGTTGCCTCATCTGTTGTCACGTGACGGAAGCGCACACTGAAGAGGAGACTACAGGTAAACACACACACTGTTTGATTGTGTGTGATTGTGTAAGTTTGATGTTTTCTGTATGTCAGTGCTGATGGATTCCCCATTTTTCTCCTCAGATGAGTTGAAACCAAAGCCAAAGTACGTTCTGTATTCTCAGCTTCCTCCTCCTTTAAGTCGTGTATTTATTGTGTATTCATACACAGCGCTGTGTATTTATGAGAAATCATTTTCACAGGTTTATGAGTAACATCACCGCTCCAAAGATTCCTGAGGGAGATAAAGTGGATTTTGATGTGAGTAAACTGAGCTTTGCAGTATTGGATTTGTTTGACATCACTTCCTGTATGCGCTTCTGCGCATTGCATTGTGGGATACAGTATTCTGTGCAGGGTGCTGTTTTGTACTGCTCATTTTGGACCTACAAGACAGTGTTTACAAGTGCACAGTACACATACTAGCAACAACAAGAGCAGTATGATTGCGTTCTGTTCTAGTCTGTGTTTTAATGTCAATTCATTTGTGTGTGTGACAGGACATCCACAGGAAGCGTCAGGAGAAGGATTTGTCTGAGCTACAGTCGCTGATCGAAGCTCATTTCATCCAGCGAAAGAAAGATGAAGAGGAACTCATCGCTCTGGTCAACAGAATCGTACGTCCTGCAAGTTTTAAACCACTGTCATACAAAGCCAGGCTTTGTTAAAAGAGAGCCTTTCAATTAGCATATATATGAAAGGGTTTCTGGAAAAAAATTGCAGAGCCTGCCTTTAAGCTTCACCTGCGTTTGACGGTTATATCTTGTACTGACGTCAATGTGCAGGAAAAACGCCGCACGGAGAGGGCGGAGCAACAGAGGGTCCGTGCGGAGAAAGAGAAGGAGAGACAAGCTCGTCTAGCTGTGAGTGACACTTCCATCAGCCAATGAAAAACAACTATTTACTTCCACAGCACTGTGAGAAGTTCAGAACGAAGTCAGAAAATACGAGAAACGGATGCTAATGTCTCTCTCTACAGGAAGAGAAGGAGAGACGAGAGCAAGAGGAACAGAGGAAGAAACATGATGAGGATGCCAAGAAGAAGAAGGCTCTCACCAACATGACGCATCAGTATGGAGGAATCCAGCAGAAGGTCTGACGTCACACAAAACACCTTACAGTGAAACCTTTGAAATGAAACGTTCAATGTTGGATAGATTTCAAAAATTTGAATCATAAAGTTAAACCCAAGATATTGACATTAGTTCATTGTAATGACGAGTACAAAAGAATAATATTACAAGCTGTAATCGCTCGGAAAAAATATTAGACAGAATTCTTGGCTACTTTTTCATTTTTTGGGCAACCCTCTCAACCATCTGGCAGGGGGAGGGCCGCAAAGGGGCGAAGAAACAGACGGAGAGAGAGAAGAAGAAGAAGATCTTGGCAGAGAGGAGAAAGCCACTCAACGTCGATCATCTGTCTGAAGATAAACTGAAGTAAACCGTCTCACGCGCTTCTGAGTGATCTCCACAGAAATGACTCGAACACAAACCGCAACGAACGGTCAGTAATGAGATTTCTGATTGGTCCTCGCAGGGAGAAGGCCACCGAGCTCTGGCAGAACATGATGCAGCTGGAAGCTGAGAAGTTCGATCTGGGCGAGAAACTGAGGAGACAGAAATATGATGTAAGCCCTCTCATGACATCATCATCAATGAAGTCGTGTACACAGCGATGTAGATGCCTCATAACAGAATGTAAAAAATCTACATGACACATTTATCAATCTAAAAAAAGAATTATTGTTTTTAATCACACACAAGGTGAAATTTTTAATTATTTGCTTTTGGTCTGTTGCATTAGGTTTTAAAAAGTACGAAAACTATTTTGTGACAGTTTGATTCATTGTGAAACTGATCAACATTAGTTTCAGTCATGGACTGATACGGCTGAATAAAGGTTGTTTACACAGAAATTCAATAATACAATACAATACAAATGTATAATGGGTTGCAAACGACATTTGGCTCATAGCCAGTCATGAACTGTGAACACAGGCGACCGTGTCATGCCTGTCTAAAATTGTGGCTTGCTTCCAGATGAACGTTCTTCAGACGCGAATCAATGAACAGCAGAAGTTGTAAGTAACTGGTTTTGAGAGCAGAAACCTCACAGTTATGCAGCCTGCCGTCAGTAACGGTTGTGGGTCAGATTTGTGTCGGGTCTGGGCTCTTCACGGGTGAAGGCAGGTGGTGTGTTTGTGGGTCTGATCAGGCGCTGGTTCTCTCGGGGACATCCGCACATCCTCAGGTTCCCTGCTGTTGGTTTTGTGTTGTCTTTTGCGCTTAGCAAGACTTCCATATTTGTCCCTTGCAGATCACTCAGCTACTCGCTAGAGTCCAGGATCACCAGAGGTAAGTACCTAGAGCCACACTGGTCACTTTCCCCTGGTTTCAAAAGCCCTGGGTTTAGAGGGATGAAGCAGAGGACAAATTTTGTAGATTTCCTGTCAAGCAGGCCGAGAGGAACCATGACTGCAGTAAAGAGAGTTTTGGGTTTGATCTGCTTGACAGACGCTGCTCCTCTCAGAACCCCGGCTGGTGAAACCACATGTTCTTGACCAGAGCGAGCTCAGCATGCGCTCCGGCTCTGTATCAGAGTTAAAAGGGGAAATGTTTAGGATCTTTGAACTTAATCCTAACAGAACCAGTTTAAGTGACTCCTTCAGATTCTTCCGTCCTCACCAACACACTGAGGTTCACACACAGAACCACAGAACCGTAGTTTAGAACCATGAGCCTATGAATTCAAATCTACTTTTTTCTGTGCAGTTTGATTTGCAGACAGATTGTTGACATTGGGGAAGCTCTTATTGATTATATTGATAATGAAAGGATTATTAATCAGTATTAATATATTATTATTAATATATTGATTGGACATGAGAAACACTCCAGTGGAACGGTAGGTTGTAAGTGAACATTGTGACTCTGGACATGGACACACAATGCAAGAGGAACATCAGGACAAAACAAAGTTTTGTGTTTGTCTTTGTGTTTTTTGTGCATGACAACCGATCAGCATCGAAAACTTCTGCTTGTGTTACACGACTTGTTAAAGAGGTCAGGACATATTCTGTATTATGAATTTTACAAATCTATAAATGCATTCTCATTCATGTATAATTTATA
>JAZGTI010012414.1:0-15748 GCA_036877585.1 Botia kubotai
AGTCTGTCTTTTTAACAGTGCACAATAACTTATCATATCAAGACACATCATGCCAAGTCACCACAATAAGACAATAATAGCAGAAGCAGATCGTTCACTGAACAGGTCTGTGGGGGATATTAACATTTGTGTGTTTAAACTCGTTTCAGAGCATCAGCGCAATCCTGGACTCGGCCAGTAACGAGCTTCTGTCAGAATGTTACAGAAGATCTCTGAAGAAGATCTCTGGCCTTCCTGACTCCAATGAAGAAATCGATGACACAATCCTCACATGATTGACTGCTTCAGTCCTCCGGATCTAGAAATTTCAGTTCCTGATGTTCTCCAACATGCAGTTCTACTTAATATATTAGAGACCTGCGTCTCTGTCAAACACATGCGCACACACACACACACACACACACACACACACACACCCCTCACTCAAGCTTTGACCGTCATGTCATTTATGCCATGAGAAAATTTTGGGAATGTATTTGTGCTGAATCCCTAAAAAATCATCTACAATTGACGTTTTCTTTCTTTGACTGGTAATTTGTTCAAAGGTATCCATGCTGTTGTTTTCTAAAATATGAAGTTTTCATTTGTGCCAATTCTTTGCCAACACTGATGCAGTTTGAAAGCCCTTATTGATTTAGTATTGATACTGAGCTAGTATTCGCTGCGTTAGGCTGTTGTAATTCATTTTTCGGCGTGAGAGAAAAGCCATTAATGACCCAATGGATGTGACTCTGGTGTTTCTACTGTTAGTGCCCCGCCCACTAATAACGGTATGAATAGAAAATAAACTGATTAATAAACGGTTTGACTTAACAAGGTGATTTTTCTGTCTTCTGATTTTTGGTAGAATGAATCCACTCTCGTACTCTAAAAGATCATTATTAAAATATAATTAGACACACAAAGCCATAAATGTGGTTTGAAATAAAACATAAGCATCAAAATCATTTATTCTGTGTGATGTCAAAAATGTGAATGCACAAAACTGAAATTGTAGTTTTTCTTGGTGCTTTCAGGTATGAACTTGTCATTTAAAACCGAATCAGAATAAGCCACACAAGGAACTTGATGTGGCTTCTAGGAACTTACATAACAAATAGAAAAATAGTAAATCTGAAGAATTAAAAATAAAGAATTTAAGATGTATGGAGATAAACTACCAGTCCAAAGTATGATCACAATTAATCATCCTTAAAATGCTTTATATGACTACTAAAAAGTGAATTAAATGAAGACAAACTCCTAGGAGACAATCAGATTAAGAGATCAATCAGCACTCAGTATTCCTTTGATCAGGAAAGATCTGATAACTGCAGCTTGTATCACAAAACTTACTGTTGTGGAACCTGATTTGTTGTTACCATGTTTAGATAAAACCATGGCAGTGTTAAGTAAAAATGAGAAATCAGAGGTATTTTTCCTGTCAGGTCGATAATTAGCGCTCGTCACTTTTGGTTTGTGTTTTAGGATCTGCAATTTTACATACATAAAACTGTTTTTCACTGCGTATTATTTTACATGAATTTATCATAACGATTATGCCAAACATGCTGGAAAGTTGTTTCTCCTAGGATACGTTTTTCCTACCTGCGTTTTGACAGCTGCACTATCAATCTTATGTATTGATTTTTAGGAACTTAATTTTAATAAAGAAACGTAAAACATTTTATATAGAAGATTAGCTTCTATTGCCTTAATTGTGCGTATAAATTATATATTGTATTTTTACATAAATGAACAAGTCCGGACACAATAATGAGAGTCACGTCACTGACCCACATACACGCAACAATAATTCGTCCTTTGATCAGACGATACTTTGTATCACGGGCTTGTCGGCCGCTGTTACGTTGTATCGCGCTGGCGGCACGCTCTGATTGGCCAGCAGCAGCGCTGGGTGCAGCACAGGAGGAAGCGCCGTTTCCGGCTGTGAGCGACCGACTGACTGAGGACTGCTGACAACGCCGAACCCCTACGAGAAATCCGCTGCTTTTGGGATCTACCGGGTGATTTTCTCCGCTATTATCCGGCGGGGACGTCAGACGGGTTCTCAGCCAAGCGTTCGGCTGGAGTGAGGCGTGAAGTTGCAGCGAGTGTGCGGAGTTTGAGCCACCGACGACCGGCATGGCCCGGGACTACGATCACCTCTTCAAGCTGCTGATCATCGGTGACAGCGGTAAGCGAAGCCGCGGATGCGTGACGGGAAGCGGGCCCGGGCGAGGCGTCGTGATCTGGAGTTACGGTGTTTGGGCGTCTGATATTAAAGCTGAGATGCCGTTAAATGATCGTAGGTTTTATTTAACGGAAAGACGATCGCTGTTTCCGCCATTGGGCGGCTTGTTTACGGGCTGGTTGGGCTGGGCTGCTCTGAACTGACAGGCCGGAGATCCAGTGTCTGATCTGCTGTACCGAAGTCTGACCTTATACAGTACAGCCATTGATTTAATATTAGAAAAAAGTTCATTGGTCACATTATATACATACATATGCATACATACATATACATATGCATACAGATACATACAGTGGCCTCAAAAGGTATTTTAACATGTTTAATAAAACATCAGACCGATTGGGATTTAAAAATAAAGACTTTAATTATTTGTAAATAATTAGTACTTAAACTTTAAATATTGTGACATTTTATTGTTCGGGTTTTTATTATTTTATTAATCCTTTATTATCATTTATTATCCCTCTTGCGGTTAGTTCTGTGGTGTTGCCAGTCAATTTATCTAAGTACAAATCTCATATCTGTCAAACAACGTGAGCACATAAAACAACATCGATTATTATTATTCAAACGTTAGAATTTTGAATACAAATTCAAAGGTTGACGCTGAACGTCTTTGTTGTGTATAGATGCAGTATTTTACTTTATCGGCTGTTCAAGTCTGTGGCTTTTGTGGTGTGTGATTTTGCACCTTGTCGTGTGAAGCAGAACAGTCTGAACACTAAACATTATGATGTGTACATGAGCTGTTTGAATATCACACATTTTTTGAAGTCTGAATCACTGGTTTTGCAGTTTTGTAAGATTATGTCTGTATTTTAGTGCCCAGACGTCTGAAACCAGTAATGACAATAATGTTGTTTTGCATTTTCTAATGCAGTGCAACATTTTTCATTGCAAATTAATTTTTGACCTGCTGAATGCCTTGTTCGGCAAAGCATTGTGTATTTTTGCCTGAACTAGACTACATGATCCATGTTATGACAGTGGATCATGTAGTCTAGTTCAGGCTGAGAAATGTAATGGAAATTTAATCTTTTGTACAAAGTAGTTACCATAATTCATGTCACTAATTAACACATTTTTGATTAGTGACTGTGAAATAGATCAGAGCCTATAGTATTTCTTATTAATTTGACTCATCTGCTTCATTTACTGACTACTGACTATTTATTGACATTGACTATTCAGTAAAATATATATTTACATTATTAATTTCAATATTGACCGTGTTATTGCTATAGAGCTGCATTACACCAGTAAGGGCTGGTGGCCTTAATGGAATTTACAGTAGAAGGCACACACTGTACTGTGTGTCTCATCTCTGTACTGTGAGCCCCAATTGTCCAATGTCACTCGCCTGTGGTGGAGTTAGATGCAAAGAATATGCGTAACGCAGACAGAAGACAGTAAAAGCAGAGAGAATACAAATGTTATAAGAAGAACACTTTGGGAAGAGTAACACAATGCTTGTATGTATATGTACCAGGTTGATGTATTGAGCCCTTTTAAGCAAGATCTAAATGAGTTCTCACTTGACTAGTCACAACTTTAAGTCGATGACTCTTGAAAGACACTCAGATTTTTTATTGAGACACTTTGAAGACGATATGGGCTTGATGATGCCTGTGCATTTCCCTCTGTGTAAATCTGGTTTCAGATTTACTTGCCCATAAACATCACACAAGCAAGATTGTATTTCCTATCTGATTCGATTCTTCTTCATCTGAATAATCTGCCAAATCCAGCCACCAAAATAATGACGAGCACCCTAATGACGATTGAAATGGACTCAAAATTCAAAATACACATTGAGAACCAGAGAGTCTCTTTGACAGCTGTTGGTGGACTGACATTTTTGTTAATGCATTATTTCAGCCAATAGCTGTTATTTTAAAACAAAGTCAATGTCTGATTGTTCATCTTGATGATATATCGATCCATCTTATCTCAGAATGCTTTCAAATAAATGTGTGAGATGTTAGTTGATCTTTAATGAGGAAGTCTGAACACTCAGTGTTGGTCAGAGTGAGCAGAACGCAGGTGGAAACTTCTGGCGTTCCGTATGCTGGAGCAAGACTTTATCTCATCAGGTCAAATCAGTTTTCTTCATTCTTTGTGTTGCAGGTGTCGGGAAGAGCAGTCTCCTCCTGCGCTTTGCAGACAACACTTTCTCAGGTAAGATGTTTCACGTGTCGGGGTCTGCTGGATGGAAAGGTCTGATTCTTCATTTTTGTGAATTAGTCTCTGTCAAGTAGAGCAGAAGATCTGCTGTATGTAGGTCATGCAGTGTGACGTTCCTAAAATATTCTCCGGAACAATGTTTGTTTAACTGGTTGATATAATGAAGTCCAACCCATGTATTTATTATAATTGTTCATATAGTGTTAAATAACACATACCACGAAGATCAAATCCATTTGCCACATACACAAGTGCAACAGTGGTGACAATCAGAGAAAGTTGTGTAGATATTGGAGAACATGTTGCATATGGGTGTCGTTCATGTTTATGTTTTGTTGTAGGTAGTTACATCACCACCATAGGTGTGGACTTCAAGATCCGGACGGTGGAGATCAATGGAGAGAAAGTGAAGCTGCAGATTTGGGACACGGCAGGACAAGAGCGATTCAGAACCATCACGTCTACGTGAGTTACACATCTTCACAGTGAGCCTCAGACTTAGAAGGACATCAGTCTGATTTTCTTCAGTGGTCACGAATGAACTGCTCTGATATGAAGATCAGATCTGCTTAGATGTTTAGAGATGGAGATGATTACCAGGTGTTTTGAAAGTGATTTAGTAATGCAACACATTTGTACACAAACACCTAGAATTACAGAGAAGTGCTTCCTGAGGACACATGATCATGTGAAGCTCATAAGCGTTTGATGGATAGTTAACACAGAATTGCAGAGAAGAATGTTTGATGTCGTCAGCTGGAGAACCAGATCTCAATAATTAGCTGGATACAATCACAAGTAGACGATATCATACTGTTAACTGAATTACATATGTAAAAATGGTTTAAATTGTCTGCAAGGATAATCATAAGTAGAGTGTTGTGTGTTTGCTCAGGTTGTGCTGTACTTGTGAGGCTGGACTGCTCGCTAACACAGCGCTTCAGGGAATGTTTTAGAAGTTTCTCATTAGTGCGGTTTTATAGCTAAAACTCCTCCAGCGTCAGTGTTCTGAGGCAGAAGCTTTTCATTGGCTGTTAGTTTCCGGTTTCTGTGACACTTCTGGTACAACAGGAAATGTTTAATGTGTCATACAGACTATAGGTGGCAAAAATACACACCACATAAAAAGCATCTTAAAATAGTAGAGTTAAATATATTGTTCACAATCACTTTTTTTGTAGTAAAAGAGACCAGATTTTGGTGGCATAAGGTCTTTAAGATAAATCTCTTTCCTAATTTCTTATGGTTTAAATTACAGTAGCAGGCACAGTGTTAAAACAAACAAATGTCAGGTTAAGGTGATTATTACACACACACATATATGATTCTTGTACTGTAGTTTGAATTTGTCTTCAGTTAATGTGTCAGCAGTTATTTATGTTCTGGTCTGAGGCCAGATGGTCATTATGTAGCTAACAAGGGAATGTACACTACTTCATTTCAGTGTGTGTATGCGTTTGTGTGTACATGCCAGTGCATGTTTATGTGATTTTGGCTGTGTTATTGGGGAAGAATGGTGACAGGCTCAACCAATGACAGATGAGCTTGGGCACTACAAGCCTCTCAAAGAGCTCTTTGTGTGTCTGTGTGTGGCTTGTGGTTTAAAATCTGAGAACTGTTGCCCTGTTCACTTTCAACAAGAGGCATCCGATTTTTCTGCTCCCCCTGGTGGAGCTTGTTGAGGCTAATGTTGCAAAGCTGGGAAATTTAGGAATAATTTCAACTTTAATGGGATATGGGAATGTAAAGGGAATTAATTAGAAATTGTAAAGAATTTTTCACAAACTGTATCATAGACAAACACGTTTGCTTCCTTGAAATGACTCCTTTTCATTTGTGTCCCTAAATTCCAACATTCCAAGTTTCCAACATTCCCATAATTCCTCAACCCTGGTTGATGCTCATTAACTGATTAACATGCTTTATTCCACTGTCAGATATTACAGAGGAACCCATGGGGTCATAGTAGTGTATGATGTCACCAGCGCTGAATCGTTCGTGAACGTCAAACGATGGTTGCATGAAATCAACCAGAACTGCGATGATGTGTGTCGAATATTAGGTAAGTTAAAAGCTGCCCTCCTCATATATTTCTGAGGCGTTTCATTAACTGTCTTACAGAGTTTTTTTGCACCAAAAACATTATTTAATAAACATTATTTTAATTATTTAACAGTATTTAATAATTTCCTGTCTTCTTTAATTTTAGTTTTTTTTAAGACTTCTATATGTAATGTATCTCCTTTTTTGATTGGCTGGCTCACAGTGCCTGTTGTTAGAGAGATGACTTTGATGTAGGTTATCATTACCGCAATCATTTTCTCCACTCAGTGGGCAATAAAAATGATGACCCCAACTCTAAGGTTGTGGAGACGAATGACGCGCAGAAGTTCGCTGAGCAGATGGGCATTAGACTGTTTGAGACGAGTGCTAAAGAGAACCTCAATGTGGAAGAGGTGAGTTCCTTCAGGGCTGGCCAGAGGACCAATCAGATTGGCCTGTGAAATTGCTAAAGCTTCATAACTGCAGTAATTGTTAAATGACTATATGTAATGATTTTGTTTTAGATTTTATTAGTATTGTGATTTTAATACTCTTGAGTTTGCCATGAAATTAGCCATTGATGGTGACATGAGTGAGTGAGTGAATAAATGAATAAACAAATAAATAAATCTCCAGTGAAGTCACTGCGGTAAAGTTTGTCTTGTAAGATTCCCAAAGTCATGGAAGGCCTGAAAATATCCTTGTAAATCTTTGTAAAGCTTTCCTGTAGCTCAGTGGTTAGAGCATGGCATTAACAATGCCAAGGTCATGGGTTCGATCCCAGGTATTGCACATACTCAGAAACAATGTATAATATAATGCAATGTAAGTCGCTGTGGATAAAAGCGTCTGCCAAATGCGTAAATGTAAATTAATGTTAGTTCATTTCTGCAGGAATCAGTGTTGTGGATGGTGCAGTCATTTTATTTTTGCTTCGTTTTTCTGCAGATGTTTAACTGCATCACAGAACTGGTGCTTCGGGCGAAAAAAGAATCCGTGGCCAAGCAGCAGCAACAGCAGCAAAATGATGTTATTAAACTCAGCAAGAACAGCAAACGGAAGAAAAAGTGCTGCTAGTGGATCTCCAGTGTTTCCCCTCCAGCAGTCTTTACATGCTAATGAACTGTGATCATCTCAACATCAGACCACAGAAAGATCTCACACATACACACACACACACACACACACACACACATCCTGCCTGGACCCCTACAAACCACAAAGACTTTTTACCAGAAAATGTACAGATTTTATTAGATTTAAGGAGTTTTATGTGGAATTCGTGATATTTAATAAAAGATTCTCCTTTCTTGAAGGACAAACGAGCTGACATGGCCAAACCGCGCAGGTCTCTGTTTTCACAGTCCTTATACAGCCGTATATTACAGTAATACTGTACATCTCTAGCCACCATCTCAGGAGTTAATCGTTTTCTTTTTCTCTTTTGGAATGTCAGTGTTTTCTTCAAGAATATGTTTTTGGTCATGCAAAAACTCTGAGTGAAACAGATGCCAACCGCTGTACAGATTCTTTCAGTGTCCTTGCAGTATCTTTCAGTGCATTTTAAGAATGAATCTGTCAGAATCTATAATACGCTCATTTTGTGTTTTGATTTCTTTTTATTGGTCTCTGAAGCCTGTTCTTTCCTTTCATTGGGCGAATCTCACGAAACCCGTCGAGAACGTGTCAGGGTCACATTTCACCCCAAAATCACAAAAAAAATGATTCTGGAAAAATTTTTCCAGAAAGAACATGAATTGCAGACATAATGGTCTTGACATTAATGCACAAAATCTTCATGGTCTGAAAACAGATTTTGTTTTATTTGGGATAAGATATGACCTGGACATGTTTGTGTGAGATTGATGCATTGAAGAATAAGGCGGAGCTCCAGTGACATCACAAAACTCTTCTCTGCTTTGTTTCTGTGGACAGTAACACTGTCATAATCGCATAACAGAACAGCTTGTTTTCAGTGTTGCTCTGGAATGAGCTGCTGTCGTTGTATTATTTTGTACAGGCAGGTTTAGAAGCCGGTTTTAGGAGCATGATCGTCTGTATCTCATGCAACTGAATGATTTGATGTTTGTGATATCTCGTGCTACATCCTTATAATGTATGAAGCACAGTGATCCAGACCTTCAGTGTTCCCAGGGCGGTCAAAAATATTATGCTTATAGACAGTTAAAACAATTTAAATGCTAATATCAAGTGTAACAGGTTATAAAATGTGCAAAGGAGGAATTATGTTAAAGTGTTTAAGCCAAACAGGGTAGTAGATTTGTAGACTTGTAGATTTATTCATAAACGGATCATTTTTTTTAATGAATGCCATAACTGAACAGAGACCGTTCTCAAAATATGTTGTATTTGGAAAACCTACCCTGTCTTTGCCTTTGAGAGATACTTGGTGTCTGTCACCTCTCCACGTAATCTCACGAAATCACGACCGTACGCTGGGCGTGATCTCTCGAGGTTTCATCTGATTTACCAGTTTAGCGTTTTTCGATCTCTCAGAAAATTCTTGGTCAGTTCTGTGGCCCAGTATAAATTTGTTCATTGATTAAACCACAGTAAGCCAAAATGTGCCCTGGCAGTGCTTTAAGCCAAATTCAGTAAAGTCATGTGACTCCTGTTCATTAAATATGCGCATATTAATGCACGAACAGCCTATTCGCACGTGTCCATGCAAACTGTGCTGTTAGAAACACTTCATCAGCTGTGGCTGATGTTATACACTGGAGTAAAGAATTGTATATCGGGCCTCTTCCCTTTATGAATTAAATCATGAATAAATATTTTAAAAGAATTAATATTTGACACAAATGTTTTTGTCCTTGTCTTTATTAAGCATTATCAGGGAAAATGTCGAACATCTCAGTTTACAGTATTTAATTTTTATTGCAGGCTTGCAAAGATCTTCTCTGCTTTGTTTATTATTACCGGAAGAGTCAATGGTTGAAAAAATTTAGCATTTTTATTTTTTATTCTGATGCGTCACAGTGCGTTCCACGTCAACACATTGGAAGCTTTTTAAACATGGACATACGTTTGTTTGCATTTTGCATCCATTGGAAAAATAATAATTTGATCATTATAAATATTTATACTTGCTCATATACTCATGACTAAGTATAAATAGCATTTATTCTGAAAACAAAGATAGAAAATCTGGCATATTTACATAATTGTATACGGTGACATTTCTTGTCATTAATTACATAAATGTACATATAAACAAACTTTTGTCTGCAGTCTTTGTCTGGAAGTGAAAAATATTACAAAAGGCAAAAGATTACCGGTATATAATTTACTTCAAATTGAGGAATTTAGTTTTGTTTTACTGTTTTGTAAACGTATTTTTAAAGTTCTGACTAGCATGAATAGCATGTTGAGATTTTAATTAAAAGCTTTAAACATGACTAAATTGTAAGGTTTACACTGATCAGTGATCATTTTTGCAGCCATTTTTAAAGATTATTAATTGTTTTTGATGTATTACGTCTTAATATTGCAGTGTTGGCTGTTGTCACAGAAAAGTGCATGTGAGGATGGAACCGTGCCACTAATGAAAGGCTGGTAAGAACCATATTTGCTTTACACAATATTAAATACTGATATCACTGTCATAATCTCATCTTGCTTTAATAATTGCCCTTTTCCCGTATTTAATTTTAACAACAGAGTCTCTGTTATAACTGTCAGTGTGGGCACAATTGTTGATCTTGATACTTCTTGTAACAGTTGATAGCGATCTGGTTTAGTTGTGTTTATAGCTGTTATGAGAACGAATCACAAAGACAAACAGCCACTCACACACATGGAGATTCATGCTGGGCTGGCGAATCAACATGATACTGTCTGCAGTGGGTTTTCAAAGTATGCTTGTGTGTGTACTTTGTCTCCTTCTCCAAGTATGGAGCCTGTGACCATCCAAACAACTTTTTTAAAGGAAGGCGACTGTGTACCACTGCAGGTTTTAGACTTTAAGACCCTTGAGCGAATTGAACACTGTCGGTAAACGTATGAAATATGATAGAGAAAACATTCACACTGATTCATCACAACACTAGGCGAGACAGATTCATGACACAGACTGAGGGAATCTTGCAAAAACAGTTTTACATGGCAAAAGGACAGAAAGTACAAAGTCAACGTAACGAGACGACTGTTACAGAACAGCTTGTTTGAAATACAAGAAAAGAATCTAAAGAGACGACCGAGAAAATGTGATTTTACATACAGAACAGAAAAGACAGTTAATACTTCAGACATGGAGAGACTGAGGCTGCTGTCTGAGTCAAGAAGAATTAAACTGTGATTTAGATGTGATAAACTTTCATAACAGAAGATGTGATTGTAATCTGACATCAGATATTCTTGAAGGGGAGGTACTACAGAACTCAATTTTGATTTGTATAGAATCTAAAAATGTTTTATTATGATTGTTTTAGCACTTTTGCAGTTGACTTTAGCATTTGGTTTAGCATCTACCAACAACCATTTTCTAAATAGTAATTATGTGGTTTTATTACAGCTACAGACCCTTATTGTTGGATTTTGCTTATTACTGGTAATTGTTAGAGGGTTTGTTTTTCATATTCTTGATTCAAGGGCTGTTAATTTTAAACACGCTTCTTGCCTTTTGTAAGATAAATAACATTAACCTAAAAACTGACACATTAAATGAAATACAGTACTCCAATATGCAAATATATGCATATTAATTACAATGCATAATTTGCATGTAAAATCAGAATGTTTTTGTATTGCAAAGTGTGCCAAAGTTTTTTTTTTAATAATTACCATAAAAGGAAAATAAATTTTATTTATAAATGGAAAGATCATTTGTAGCATATTCTCTTGTAGTACATCCCCCACAAACTGGAATAATCTGTTGCCTATATTGATCATGATTCTGATTGAAGCAGCATTATAAATTCAAGGGTATTTATCTGCTGGAGCTACATAATCAGACAGCATAAAAAAATCAGACTCCAGCCAAACCCTCCAAAAACATCAGACACACTGACTGATCGGACCACAGCGACAAACAAATGCGTACATGAAGATTGTTCTAAAAAAATGTCATTTATCGTTCAAAAGTTATACATTTACAAATATAATCATTCCTTTGTTGTCCAAACCTATTTGTGTCTTTGTACATATAAAAAAATCATTCTTTGGGTTTCTCCAAACCGAATATCACACGGTGACAAAGCAGACGGCTGCATAGCTTTGCTCAAAATCTTCCTGACTTTTACTGAACCCGAGACATACACACACACACACACACACGACACATTTGAGAGACAGTAAACATTCACTTGCAGCTCAGGAGTGGGACACAAGCGCTCCATTCCGAGAGGCAGGAGTCTCCACATCCAATCTAACAGGGTCAGGGTGCGGCACACCCTAAAATGACTTGGGCTGTGTTCAGAATACCATACTAGCATACTACCCATACTATTTCTGCAGTGTCTGTACTTGGCACAGTATCCACATTCTCTGTATGCATAAAAGTACCTGGATGGCCTACTACGTTTGCAAAACTGTGCAAGTATGTACTGTAAAGTATGCAGTGTGCAGGCTGTAGTGTGTAGTATGCTAGTACTCCATTTCATGCATTGTCATTGTTTCTGTGCATCTCTGTGGCCTCAGGTGTCTAACGGGTTACAGTTTGGGCTGTTGTCAGGTTTCTCTGAGTTCTTACGGCGTGTGTGTGAAACTGACGCAACACTAAACTCTTCTGCTCTTTGGTTTATTCATAGCACAGAGTGACACATCAATACTGAAGTTCTGTGTCATTCACGCAGTCAAACGTTCAGCATTTCAGACAGAAAACAGACATAATACTGTCACTACTGTTTCTTACCAACATGTAGTAAATGAAGCATAAGCTGATGATGTAACAGATTGAGTTTTACTATTACAATATTTTGTTGAGTGTTTCATAATGGCAATTATGTGTTTTTTTACAAAACACTGACAAATGTTTTAATTGGTTTTCAGATTTTTGGTAAACAAGCGCAGAAAATGAGGAATTTTTGTTTTCTTGTGATTTACTTCATTAATGTGCGTCTGTCTGTTTTCGTTAAACGTGCCCCGACGCTCTGCACTGAATTTGTGAATGAACCGAAGAGCAGAACGCCTGCAGCTGATATTTATCTGTTTCTGTGGCTCTCTGTCACAGGAACACACACACGGAACTCCAGAGGAAATGCTTCAGATTTCCACAGAACTGGAGAACCATCAGAGGTGATACATGCCCTCACTCTCGAGTGTGTGTTTATTAGATATTTTAACGAATTATTTGAGACTAAACCTTTCAGTCGTTTAACATTTTACTGTGTTTACATCTATTCCACAGATTCTTAAATTTAGCATGGAAACATCCACAGATACTGACTGGACCGACAACTAACAGCCTTGTGATAATTCAGATCTCTAGTCTAAACCCTTGGAGGTCTAGTTCAGCCTGAGTTTAGCCATCCAGCAAATTCTGTGGTTATATTTTTGAATGTACGTGCCTCTGTGTTGAATCTCTGGCAGTGAGGTGAGGTGATGCTTTCTGAGGCACTCGCAGGGGAAACAGACCTCTGATAGGCCTGGAGAATTCTGGGAACCCTGTTAAATGGACCCTGAATCAGAGCTTTATCCTATCAGAGCAGAGAACTCCGGCATGCTCTCTTTTCATTGGAGGGTTTTACTTAGACTCTCCGACAACTTTCTGACTGAGGATTATGAGTACAGATAAAGTGCAAAATGGCTCACAGCCATCAAAAGACTGATTTATAGCGATGCAGTCTTTCTCTCTCGATCTTCTCACATTCCTTCTATCTCTTCAGGCGATCTCAGTTCTTCTTGAAGAATGAAAAGAGGCGCTTGTCTCCGTCTGAGAGGTGATGAGAGCTTTTGGATGGTCCTCCCCCTCCTCGTGATCCACTGAAGGAATATGGAGGATCTTTCCACTCCTCCTGGTGTTTATCCATCAGCTGTTGATCGATAACTCTGTGCATATCATCCTGACAGAGAGAGAGAGAGAGAGAGAGAAAGAGAGAGAGAGAGCGAGAGAGAGCGTGAGAGAGAGAGAGAGAGAGAAAGAGAGAGAGAGAGAGAAAGAGAGAGAGAGAGAGAGAGAGAGAGAGAGAGAGAAAGAGAGAGCTGGGCTTTATTGTGTCATTACTTTACACGACAGAAGATATTTCAGAAGATCAACAGAAAAGATGAAACAGAAGGACGGTTTTGGGATGGAGTGAGAACGCATGAAGGTGTGGAAATGGAGGTTGTTTTCACACTTGGTTTAGTTGTTTGATTGATTGTTAAAAACTACATTTGCATGCACCTGTGTCTCTACAGCCTGACAGATTTCTGTCATATATTCGTAGTAGAGTAAACACACTAGACATTGCTTGCTTAAACCGTGTCTGTGGTCGATGGTATTCTTTCAATTTACAATGAGACCATAATAAATGCACAGAAATACAATATAACAGTCAAATGATATGAAAATTAATTTGTATTCATTTCTTTGGTACAGATTACAAAGCATATTGTCCACAATAATCCCTTAATAATCCTGTACGGTCCTTAATAATAATACCAACACTAATACTTGTTGTTATTATTAGCAAAACATACATATGTTTTATTAGCAAACATATGTGAAGTTCTTTGGTGCGAATTCATATATTTTAAAAGCTTTAATCCTAAGCAAATAAACCCAAACTATACTCTAAAAGTCCTCTAGTGTGAAAACAGCCTCATAAGCAGGTGAAGCTAATCACAATGGAGTAGCATCCTCATGTCACAGAATGACACCCGTGTGAACATGGAGACCGTAAGATGGTGAACCCGAGCTCACCTCTAAGGCAGGAGGGGGTTACCAGAGGGGGTAAGGGGTCTGTACGGAAGCTGAGAAAGGCCACTAGATCAGAAACCACAAGAGCCAAACAGTAAACAGCCCTGAGGAGGCAAACTGCAGGCAGGGAGAGAAAGAGAGAGAGACACAGGAAAGCTAAAGAGTTATACGGGGTGAGACAGACAGACCCAAATATACACACTCACATTCAGGGGTTAAAACAGATAGAATGAAGGTCAAATGTAAAGAGTTACTCTGTTTTAATATGAAGAATCACTGAACTGAGAGGAGCACAGTAGAAAACACACACACACACACACACACACTTTCATACCAAGTGACAGAGACAGACATGCCAGGAATTACAGATATAAAGACCAGAAAGAAAGACAGAGAGAGAGAGAGAACGACTGACAGTGGTGTCATTCCAAATCAAAACAAAGTGTTTAAATAAACAGTCAGTGTGGTAGATGACTGAATTATTGCAACAGATAATTTGTTTAAGAAAAGGTGGCCCCCACCATCATGCTGGGGGGTGTCTTTGGTTTAAGCATGTTGTTTAAACCCCTCTAATGTCCACAACAATATTTAAAGACTCCCCACTCACAATTTCTACCAACTGCAATATTCCAGAGTTTGGCATAACTACAATTATTTACATTTTTGCATTTGACAGACTCTTTTATCCAAAGCGACTTATATTGCATTATACTATACACTGTTTCTGAGTATGTGCAATCCCTGGGATCGAACCCATGACCTTGGCGTTGTTAGTGCCATGCTCTAACCATTGAGCTACAGGAAAGCTTTATGTACAGTATATAAATTATGTACAGTATATCCATTATAAAAGCAACCAAACACTAAGAAATATCTTGATATTTTGTTATTTCTTTCTTTGGTTTTAGTGGTTTTAGACTATTTAGTTTTGTCTTATTTTAAATCATTTTATGTCCTCTTAAGGCCCCACTGAAAGTTTGTTGAGGTTCCCTAATGGCCCCATCGACCCCCCGGCTGAGAGACATTGTTATAGCCGATTTACAGCATATTTAACTAGAACAGGAGAAAAGGTTCATACCCTCTGAGATGTCAGAACTGTGTGTTCTGTGCGGGACTGTGTGTGTGACTCACCTGCCAGGCTTCTAACTGCTGAGACAGGTTGAGTTTCTGCTGAATGGCGTCCAGCAGCTGACTGTTCAACGACATGATGTCTATCTTACACTTCGCCAGCTCCATTTCAACTGCTTTCTTCCTGTCACAGCAACAGAAATGTGGAGAGAATTACAGAGGTACATCTTATTTAGTGTCATTGGGTTACAGGCTGCTTAGCTATGCTAAGATTCTTGCTCCAGTAATATCACAGCTCTCCTCAACAAATGGTCTAGTTTGTAGTCTGTAGCAAAACGTGCAGGTTAGGTTTAATTCTT
>JAZGTI010012415.1:0-15746 GCA_036877585.1 Botia kubotai
AAACGTATCCTTCTAATCCCCCGTGAGGATTGCAAGGCCATTACGTGTCAGACCAAGAACAACAGTTTGTTCTAAGATCTCCCTCAAAGGACCCTGGGAGATTCGCCACATCGTGAATGCCTGTTACATCATAACATTGAGTTATATTTACATGAATCTTTTTGATACAACTCTAACCGGAACAAGCGAATAGGATGTTGCGACCATCTTCGGCAAACAGCAAATCAAACACTAAGCTACAAAGACTAAGCTACAAAATGCCAACAAATGACTATAAACACGGAGTGCATCTGTGACATTTATTCTTTCAAATTTCTGGCATATTCATCTAGCAAACTTTCATCCTTTCCACTATGTAGGAACAAACACAACCTTTGGACACTAAACGTACAAGCAGAGCACCTTCATCAAAACACCAAAAACATCAATGCTTTAAAAAAATACTTGAGAATCTTTTAAAATCTTCATAATGTTTCAACCGTTGGCATTCCCATTTACCTGAAACACACACAAGACGCTAAACGCTGCATCTGACTTAACATGCTGCAGTGTTGCATTTGCATTTCTTGCATTATTGATGATGGTGTTTAATGCATTGAATAATGCATTAATTTGGCTTAATGAAGAATAATAATACCAGTGCACTGGAGGGGTGGCTGGCAGACAGAACAGGTCAAAGATGAGCGCTTTGTAACTAGCTGTTTATCAATGCTTTCTTTGCGAGCGCTTGTTTGAGTTTGTTACTCGCAGCATTGACTCACAGCATTGGACTGTAAAGATTCCATTTTAAAAATAGAAAATGAAAAGGGTGTAACTCAAAAGAAGTCGTTTTGACACATTAGAGCTGGTTTTACAGTGTGCTGTCTGTTCTCATGCTCTTTAGGCTTTTGAAAAAGGCCCTGTTAAATATTATGTGTTTGTAATAAATATAAAATGTTTGTCTTAAGAGCAACTTCTACCTGACTAGTGTTTATCAGCCTAACCTGTTGATTTGTTTTCCTTAAATGTGCGTTATTTAAATGGCAGACTCACATCCGTATGATATTTGAAATCTCTCAGATTGGCTTTCCTGTTCTGTTGTTTGTTAGCTTCCTTTCATACACAATCATGTACATTTACCAGCATGCAAATGACTTTAACACACATGGAACTATTGCTAATTGAAAATGACACAAAATAAAAGCTCTTAAAACGCGGAGACCGTGCTGTAGCTTTCCTGAACACATGCTGCAAAATAAATAAAAACATGAAAGGCAGGGCTGATTCTTTACCTGTCTGCAGTAATTGGATTACCTGTTTTATGGAGCTCCACAGCAGCAGCAGGCTAAGTATCTTTGTTTTTGCTTGGATATGAGGAATATGCAGATTGTCAGGAACCTTTCCACCAAGGATGATTAGAATGACTTACATAATCACATACAAAATTCGTGTTGTTTGCAGAATTGGCAGGCTTGGTCCTACCCACTGAAGGAAAATCTTACTCATACCAACCACCGGGAAAATCGCCTGCTTGGCAAACAGTAATTATTTGCTCGGGTAATTTTTTCCCTGTACATTGTTTTTCAGACAGTTTGAGTTTATTCTTCCTTCTTGGTCTAAAAGTGAAAGGAGATTGCGGCGAGGTTGACTGGTTTGGCGTGGAATCACACGGGGTGACTGAAGGTAAAAGCCGCCTCGAGGAAAGTTCACATGATGCCGCGGATTAAACCGATAATCCTCTGGAATCATCCAAACAGAGAGGCAGATTTGATAAACGAACATCAACTGAGACGCACTTGAGGACAAGAGGCTCAATCTCACCGGTCAAAGTGGCGGTGATCCATTATTACACCACTGACTGCATGGCCAGTTAGATATTTTCCCGAAGAGATTAGCTGAAAATTCCTGGGAAGGGGGATTATGGAATATGATATCAGCAACACTTAAACAGTGAGACGTTCCGCAGCTGGATGGCGAGAAGCGGTGAATGATTTCAACCGCGTGACGTCTGCGTTTAAGGTTTAGCGTAAAAGCTCCAGAGGGGGAATAACTTTTTCCCTTTTCAAAAGATAAGCTCAGGGCGGTCCTTTCATTAGAGCCACGGCCGCTGCGTGATTTAATCTGCCTTTAATCTCCAGCGCATATGGTCGCCTCCATCAAGGACAACATAGATATAGATGTGACACTGTGATTGTCGACATGCACAGGTTTAATAATCACAACATACATTTCAAATATGTGCTGAAACGTCTCCATAAATAATAATCATTAGGGGATTATTATAGTGTTAGACTGTTAGATGTGTGTGTGTGTGTGTGTGTGGTATCTTATCTCTGCCAGACTAACTATTCCACCGTATAGGAGTCATGTGTTGACATCAGCAAAACAACACAATCTCATTAGGTGAGTCACTTGGAGAAAATAAGGCCTGTTATGCTGAAGACGTTTCGTATATTTGTGAACAATCTTTAATGTCAGCTCAATGACAGCTGAGTCAGATTTATGTAAGGCGTTCCTTGTGTAAAAGAGTTACGTTGTGCATGTTATTTGTACTCTTCAAATCATGCAAAAGATGTTTATTAAACTACCGATGTAAAAGAGATCCATAAAGTGAACGAGTAATATTGAAAATATAAAGAGGCAGCTAATATCTAGTGCATGATGTCATTCTCCTGTACGTTATTAACAGAAAACCAATAGAGAATTTTTAACCATAATAATCATTGCAAATGGTTCAATAAAGGTTATTAGCTATTGATCATGTACTAGATTCTCTGCAATCGCAATGATCGCAATGATCAATACAACACAGAATCAATACACCAAACGACCAGGTCAGAAATGTAAGTAAGCAATTATACAAACAACTTATAACTGGTAATATTAAACACAGTACAGCTGTTTTCATTTGGCTTCTTACACTGTGTTGGAATACCAGAGACCTGTTTATAGCATTTATTTATTGTTGCTCTTATAGTTGTTGAAATTGCTTCCTTGTCCTCATTTGTAAGTCGCTTTGAATAAAAGCGTCAGCTAAATTACTAAATGTAAATGTAACAGTGAATTTAGCTTTTTAAAATATACATTAAATAAAAGCATATCTACTTCTTTTTGCATTTCTTAAAACATGGCAGAGGTGGTCATTACTTTGATGAAATCTGTTATTTGTTCTATTAGAAACTGATAATAGTGAAATTCCAAACACAAGCTGCTTAAAGACAGGATTCTCTTATGGAAATGTTAAAGTTACCAGTAGCTTCAAACTTTATGCGTCAGATGTTGTGCGGCTAAAGTAACAGTTCTCTTTTAATGTGTTGTGACACACTCTCTTTCTGGTAGAAAAAGGGTGGCTGAAAATGTCAAAGGTGGACCGTTGTGCTTTGAAATGAGCGAGATTCAATTTAGCAGCGCAATCAGCACCTGTAACATAGCCTGCGAGACCATCTCTGATCGTTCGGTAAACAGGAAGGTTTTCTGTTGTCACTGGGTCTCCTATATATACACCTCAATTAACAGTCTTTACAAAGGGCCCACATCTCCATTATCTGTTTCTGTACCTATAATGTCTGATTCTGTGTGTTAGTGCACTTAGCTGCATAACACAAATATACAACAGCAAAATTCACGAAAATGTTCGAGAACTGCACACTCACAACGACAACAATTCTGAGAACTTTCTCAAAAACGGCACTTCCAGAAAGCTTCCCGCTAGCCTCAGAACTTCTCGGTTTTGTTGTTCAATTTCTGGTAATCGTTATATATTGCCTGTTGTATAACAACTGACAAATGTTCACCTATGTATATGTTACATGTATATGTAATTTGTAATGTATATGTATATGTAATTTAAATGAAATAAAACAGACTGATTTACATTGCCTATAGGCCCACCCCTTTGTCATCCTGCCTATACCACTGTTGACTAATGCAAATGTCAGTATTGTTTATATACTGAAAAATCTCACAAATGTAAATTATAAATGGGGTTGAGCTATACAGGAAAGTAAATATAAAATGGTATATTGCCAGATTATCAATTGCCCAAAACAAATTTGCTTTTGTGTATTGGGTTGGGCCATCTTGATCCAGTCCCAATATTTCAATGGCCACACATTATGTGCCTTCTCTGCTTAGAGGCCCACCAAATTGTCTCTGGCTAATTTTATTTTATTGAAGCACCTTCCATTCTGCTCAGAAATGTCCCCAAAAGTTCCTCACTGACTGTCAATTGGGCTTGTTCTGCTCTCATAAGTGTGCTGTGTCACCCATGTCACAGCTTTCATAACTGCTGGCAAAATTGCCACGAAACGGCTTGTTTGTTCAGTCAGCTATGCTTTCAGACTTCAGCGTGGTCTATCTACGATGGTGTTCCTAGACGTGTTGACCTTTTCAAATGCTTGTTTGTTTGCTCGACAATCTTGTTGAGGTGCTGCTAGCTTGACGGTTTAGGATCGGAGCAAAAAAAAGTTCTGCCAATCGGTCACCCAGGTATGGATCCCCATAACTACACGTAGCTCAAGTGTGCTGCTAACTGTCTCTGCATTAAAAGTATCTGTGCAAAGATTTGTTCATATGCTTTCAGTACACGCTATAAATGTTTTCACCCTGCAAATGTCAATAAATTCAATGGAGAGCACTGTCACTAAAGATCTTACATAGTCACAAACTACAATTTTTTTTTGTCAATTTGAATTTTATTTTAGACCAGTAGTAACACCCCGCAACAAACCAAAACACCCTAAAAACTACATAGCAACCCCTTAGAAACCATAGCTACTTAAAATCAACATACTGCAGGGCATAAAATTCACGTCTGAAAATAAGAGGAAAAGACACCTTTTTTACTCCTACGTTGAAAATGCACTCGAGCTGTCAACAAATTAAATCCTGACAAAGGAAACCTCGTTTCTAAAATTGTTATTTGTCAAGGCTACATTATGTATGAAGTGCATTAAAAACAGAGTATGTATAAAAATAACCAAAAATGTGCAGTCAGTGAAAATACCTCTAGGCTTGTATCACAGCTGGATCTCTAGAGATGCAGATTTATAAACGTGACAGGCAGTATAAGGTGGTGATCATGAACTCTGTTTTAAGTAGGTTTATTAATCTACACCTTTTTATTAGGCACGCTTTAACTGTCCCTGCTTGCTTTCTCGTCAAAGGTGTTGTATTATGAGTGAGTGACATGCTTTATTGTACGTTTCCTCGATACGTTCTGAGCGAAGATGATTGAGCATTTTCAATTAATTCCTGTAAACTGCAAGTCGCGCTCTCCAGTTGGATTGTGGGATTGATGATGGTGCTCTGACATTGGATGCATTCCGTGGCGTTGCACAGACCGATAAGTTTAAGAACAAAGTACCACCAGAGCGATTTAAAACAAAGTCCTCTCAAGAAAATCTCTTTGGCAGTCATCTGCAACGCCTCCGGGAAGCTATTTCAGTCCTATCCACTAGAATGAGGGAAGACAGATATCTTTAAAATCATTTCTGACCAACTATAAAACATGACATCAGCTACCATTAATTCTGTTTATGAAGCTCATATTGTGCTATACAAACATCTTTTTTAAATGTCAAATGCAGAAAGGAGCCCCTCCCCCAGAGAATGTTACTGTTTAGCGATTGATGGTTGGTTCCTTCTGTTAAAAGGCGGGACTTTTTTGCCTAAGCGAATGTATGGTGCGTTGCAGTTTCCCCCATTCATAGCAATGGAACTGAGGCATCTTGTTAATTGTATAATATTTGTCTGAGAGCAGACGGCTCTGTATACTTACGAACCACTTTATGGTACTTTGAAGTCAAAAGCTGATTGGCTTCAAGCCAAACACACTTATCATTAGTAGCATTGGTGGGTTACCTACGCTGCCGTGGAAACGTACAGTCATTGATTCTCAACTTAAGCTATCATTGCATTATAAGAAAATCACCATGTACCAATATAAACACCAACAATACATAAATAACCTGCAAATGAAACACCGAATTGTACAAAGACCGAATGATCTTTATTTTGACTTTGAAAATCTATTGTGATGCAATACAGGTCGTCCTCACTGCATCATTTCTTTGTGCATTACATTCTTCAACACCTATGAAATTATAGCTGTGTATGCTTATGATCTGTCATAATGACAGTGTAAATCACATTCCTTCATAACTGTGACTAAGTAATTAAGCTTCTCCGCAAACAAGAAGCACCTGTCTTGTCTTTCTCAACACGATTTGTCCCCAGCTTTCCACCTTCTTCAAAATTCTTTTATCGTCTGTGTCAACACCTAGCATTTTGCCAGCTAAAGCTGGTAGTCTGTCAAAATCTCACATAAAAAACACAATATGACTCTTGTATTTCCTTCCTATTTTAGTGTGTGTTATAGTGCATTCATTGAAGTATTGATACTTACGAGCTTCGTGGTCTTTTGGGGCGTAATTATGTTTTAGCACTGCTTATAATTACAGTTGTTGTAATCTCTATAGTAATTATAATAATGTGACATGAATACCCAAAATCCTGCAGCTTCAATCTGAGGTTAATTCTGTAACTTTGTCAGTCTTGTTTCTGTCAGTGTAACCATTACATCTAGTTCAAAATGGTGGGCAGAAAAATCTTCAAAAATGACAAATAATAAGTACATAAAAGCTTGTGAATGATATCTATCTATGCAAAGTTGCTGCCATGATTTTATGGCGTTGTGGTAATCACTAAGATGTTGTAAGTGCTTTTAAGCGTGTTGCTACAGTACGCGGTTGCTAGGGTGTTGCTATATGATTAATTCTGGTCCAGATGAGAAGTTACCAGGGTCTCTCCTTCAATGGTTCTTATACACCAGATGAAAATCACAATTCTCATCAGCTAGAAAAGTAATATCAAACCTTGCTTTGACAAGCTGTTAAAATCCCTTATCCCAGAAGTATGAGCAATAATACTAACATCAGCAAGCACCAGGGCTGTAGCTATGCACCGAGAGCTGGGAACAATTCTAGCAGCCCACATGTGGAGAGGCCCACAACAATTCAATTAGTATTGATGTAAGAGGCCCGGAGCAATTTACATTCTGGGGGCTCGGAAGCACTATGTAGAACACATAATACATAAACTTCGAGCATAAAACTCTTATCTTTAATGTGTTCTTAGTAAGCTGAACAAGCTTTATAAAAAAACACCAATTGATCTAAAATATTGACCTACAAAACTAAAGAAATGGCTTAAACGAGGGAATATACAGTTAAAAGCAGGTAAAGGTCACTTTTAGTTTGATGTTATGCTGCATCATTTGTACGTTTAGTGAAATACCATAAACCGTTCTGGAGTTTCACCAAGCAAATATAGAAATCTGTATTACATTTCCATCGAGTTTCTTTGTTGTGGTTTGCAAAATGGGAAAAGAACGAGGTTTAGAATGTAATTCTGTTTCTTCCTCATGTCTTGTGCATTAAGAGCTCAGCACGTCCAGTTTGGGGTATACTAAGGCCATGGTCACTGTATACAGTCTGGACACTTCTTAGGTCAAGGCGGTTCAGTGGAAAGATAACATTCCAATTTGTTCCTTTTGTTAAAATGCCTGTCCACAGCCTTGACTATTTTCCACTGTTTTATTTGAAAATCAGCATTAAAGTTTTGCAACAGTGTCTTTTTCTCCTCTGCATCTACATGGACTACTTCAAAGAATAGTTTAAAGCTAGTTCTTTCATTTAGTTTTTATATTTAAAAAACAAAACTACCTATTTAAGCACTAGGTGACCATTAACGCAGTAGCAAATGTTTAGCACAACGGAGATAATTCCTCTGTTTTAGATGTATTGCCACTACAAGCTGGTCACAGCAATATGTCATATAGACTTAGACTCTAAAATACTTTCTTTCAAGGAACACAAATGGAGAAGTTTTTTCTGTGTGCAGTTCCACTACAATGGCATCTGTAAACTGAAACATGGTTTTCGTGCGCTGCTAAGCCAAGATGGCTGTCACACCTGACAAAGTTACAGTGTGCACCTTTTACATCAATAGCGGCTAATGCTAACTTGAGATATTGTCAAGCAGAGCAAAAATACCACATGAAAGAGGCTAATCGGTCGGGAGGAAATATTGTTTGTGTCAATAATAGGACAAATGAGCATTATGTTTCATAATCATTACAGGAAGATCATATGAGATTGCTGGAATTATTCTTTTGTAAACAGAACCCTTAACATATTCTTCTTGTTCAATTGCAGGAAATGATTGTAAAATCACGCCAGTGGAGGCTTCGCGCTCATATCTGGATGTATTTGTCCTCTTTTATCTCACTGTTGGTCAGGAAGGCAGCAATTACAGGTTTTTCATATATTGTGTGGGCAGCTCAGACAATCTCTCTTCTCCTCCCCTCGGTAAATGATGTTATCCTGAAACAGTGTAGCACCCCGCTGTTCCTGAGACGGCCAGTCAATTTCATTAGAAAAGCAGAGATAAGATCAGAACGCTTTCTCAGTCTGCTTAAAGAACCGACCAAAACGAGACCGCGAGTGCGGACCCGTAACAATCACAGCTAGATTCTGGCATTTTCAGATGACAACGTGCCCATGCAAAGATCACCACCATGATTCTAGAATTATCTGAGTGGTTGCTTACTGGCGCATGCCAAAAAGTTGATGAATTATATTCGTCAGAGATCTTTTACAAAATAGACTGTAGATATGGCTTTCTAAATCTTTCTAAACGGTTTCATCATCCACCAGAAAAAAAGAGTTTAATACTCAGGGTTAAGTGTTTGTTAAGTGGTTGTTTGTGGACAAATAAAAATATGTTGATGATATGCTAATATATTTGTGTTAGTGGTCTGTAATATTCCTTTATATTTCAGTACGCCCACATCAAGAGAAAACCGCTATGCAAATGTTCTTTTTTAAAAAAATATGAAAAAAATGCCTCCGAATTTTATTGCAGTAACAAAAAATATCAATAACTACAAATCCTGAAGAGAAAGTAAAGACAGACATCTCCATAGCTAAAGCCTGCCTAACCTCTGAGGAAACAAAGATATTATTACTGTGCTTCAATATGAGGTGTCTGCCCTCCATAATGCCTGTTATGCATTAATCCGTTCCATTTTGAGCCTCTCTCGTGGACGATCTCAGAACGTTATTTGTTACGACACACGCTGAAAGCTAACTGGATATCCGGGGATTAAAGCTGGGGAGGAGGCATGCGAGGTGCTCCAGATATCTTCTCTTTTGGCACATCAGACGGCGCAGCTGATAGCGCGGTGGCGCGGGGCTGCGCGTCTGGAGTATTTACCCAGAATCCTGATCAACCCGCGTTTAGTTTGTAATTAGACGACGCCGTCACATTCTCCTCCCTTTACAATAGAGAGAATTTAGGTGGAGCTGTTCTGCTTTGCTTTTGTTTATGTGCGTTTGTGGGTCATGACGTGCTAGCGAAGTCAATTCATCGGGGAGGAAGGAAGATATTTGATGTACAGAAATGAGTGAGAAAGAGAAAGACTAAATTAAGTGACGATTAAACTACGCTGAAACCATTAATAAAGGATCTAGCTAAACTACACAAAGCTAGCATAACACATCGATTTGTCGCTAATCAGAATATTATGAGGAATGTCCTAATATCCTGATTAGCCGCAGATCAATGTTTTTCAACAGAGCTCCAATATTATTGATTTAAATGTAAGATAGTGGGGTCATATTTACATTACAGTAAGATAATGAAAACTACCAGCACAAATGACATGTGCAATGAAACGGCGCCTTAAGTAAGAGATAATACATCCAGCTGGTTTTTATTCCAAAATAAATCGCGACACGGTGATCAGAACCCCGATGTGAAGTGGAGGGTTTTTGTATCATCCTGAAGGGGTTTATTTAGCGATAACAACCGTCTGGATGTACATTATTTCATCTTATTACACGGCTACTTGCCACATGAGTAAATTACTGGCCACGAAATATTGATTTAAAATATTTTATTAGCTCGTTTGTAACACATTCAAACCTGCCATGAGAAAAGAGACAGAGGGGTAGATTACACATGTACTCTAAGTAGTACCAGTCAAGATTTACTGAATGATCAGTTTTAGCGGTTGCTATCGGGGATAACAGACCTCAGAATGTCACGACTGACCAATTAGAATCAAGTATTTTGTGTAATTTTCATTAATTCTTTCGTGAATTTCCCCTTAATTGTTAATGAAAGTGTTAATCAGCTACAGCTCCTTCCCTGTGATATAAAATCCACAGAACTTCCCCTCATTTCTGTTTATTTGCAATCATGTGACCAAACCATCAAACATTATGAAACACAGTGATACTGTAAGACAAACTCAAGGTGAAGTTGTGCTGATGAGGGCAACCCACAAATAGAAAGCTAATGGTTATGATGGTGTTTTCATCTCAAACAGCAAATCACAAATCACCTACTGCCATGACAGCATCAAAATGGCAGATCTTTATAATCTGAGGAAATTTCAGCGTGACAGCTGCTACAATGAAAAACAATTCTGTCCTACAAATGTTCGATCTTTCATCACCCGTGAGTTTGTTCTGACAACATCATCTATTTAGAACTGTTCTAAATAGTGTGATTACGATAATTAGGGTTTAAAGAACGCATGTAATAGTTAACATGATTGAAAGAACACGCATGACAGTGAAATATCAGAGAGAATTAGCAACCTTTATGGCTTTAACAAGATACAAACATCACAATAATCCTCTTTTAACAAGATGAGTGATCAAGTCTTTTGTCAGGTGGTCGAACTTCTACAATCAATAGCGGTAATTTAGCCCCTCCCCGCCCTCCCGTGAGCACCAGGGGTCCTCGGGCCCCCCCTTCCCGTCCTCATTTATCAAACACAAAGAGCGCAGAAGCCGTGGCTACAGGCAAAGACAGAGAGAAAGAAAAATGAGAAAAGGAGTGTGCAAAGAGAGGACGTATCAGAAGATAGGGAGCACTAATGAGAAGGAAGAAGCTAAAAGAGGATGTTTCTGTCAATTCGCCTGTGTCGGATAAATGGAAGACCACTGAATTTAATGGAAACTTTGGCCTTCCATATGTTCTTTTGTGGCGCTTCACCAGTCAAGCATCACTACAACTATGGCTTGTACTTATAGGGTTAGAGATTTCAACGCTGGTAGCAGAGCAAAAAAGACTCCACACATACATACATACTGCTGCTAATTCAGATAAGTGGAATTAGGACGGCCGTGCTGCTGTTCCTGTAGGGGAACAGACTGGATGAAAGACTGTGTGGTTTTAGCAGCAAATGTGATCAGAACAGTTTAACATTGTTTCCAAACCAAGCGTGACACATTAAAACCAGCGATAAGCGATAAATCCTACATCCTTCATGTTAATCCCATTCGGTTTAAGAGTTCTGGTTACATTTCAAGATGATCTCATTAGTATTCATGAGTATTAGTGTAGTTCTAAAACATATACAGTCTTAACATTTGGAGAGACACTGATACAATATTAGCAGATACAGCGTTAATATTTTTTCAAAAGCTGTGTGTTGGTAATGTATGTATCAGTATGATTGGTAGTATAAAACGTATATGCAAGTTCGTAAGTCAGTATTTTGATATCCATTTTCCCTACCAGAACATCTAACAAAGACGTATGCAACATAATGAAAACATTTTCATCTATAACTCTTCCTGACCGTTTAAAAGCTGTATAGTTTCATTATAGATGCTCAGACTGAGAGCTGAACATAATATTTGTGCAGATACAGTGTGTCAGTCTTAAAGCTTTCATTCAGAATATCCCAAATTTAATACAGGTTAACATCTCACCTCTCTCCATCACCTCCCTGATCTCACTTCCTGCACTGCAGATGTAAAATATACAGTAATTTAACTTACAGTAATTTAATATACAGTAACTCAAACAAGTATTTCATCGCTGGATACAAAGCAAGGCCCAAAACGATCATTACAAATGATCATTAAACCCTATAGAATGTGTAGGATGGTTCCATCCCCTCAGCTGAACACAGAAAATGAAACTCCTACGGTAATGATGAGCCAATTATTTTGAGCTTTAATTTGAGGATCAGTGTCAGTTCATTACAGGCTTCCCATTAAAGAGGAACAAAAATAGCCTAATTTGTATTTTGCGTCTGCAGATGTGCCAGGTGACCTGCCACTTTGATTTATCATGTTCTTTTCAGTTTCACTTTTGAAATTTCCTCAAAGCCGTCCTTAGCATTAGCATGAAGATCAATCAACTTGCATTGATCCAAAAAGTGACAGGAACTTCCTGTTCGGAAAACTGTGTGATCCGTGACCTCAGGAAACCTTCAGTAAATGGAGCCGCCCCACCCTCGCTGTACTTCAGAACTCAAATTACTCTGCTCATTCCTAACACATCATGGTTCCTCTGTGTTTCTCCAGCACTGGTCTGGGGCTTTATGTAGGTCAGCGAGAAGTTTTGACATTGCAGGGTAAGGCAGATTAATACCCATCTCCTCCCTTCTTCTGTATCACACGAAGAAAAACAAAAGCAGACCATAAACCTGCTTAAATTGTTGTTTTACTTTGAAAACTCAAGGTTTAAAACATACAGAGCAATGCTTTGATAGCGCCACAGAAACACAATGTTTACACAATTCGAGGCAATCAATTTAACAAGAGCTTACACAGTCTCTGCATAATAATTTGGGATTGGTAAAAAAAATTAAGGTAAATACCTTTTTTGAAGTTAATAGATAATAAGCAATTTCATCTAGTTTACAATCGGACAATCTAGCTACAAACCCTACAAACGGCTAGTTTAGTTTGACGAGTTCTAAAGTTTACTACAGAGCACTACTAACAAAATTGTGGTAACAATGTAGTACGATACGTCAACAATCTGTGACATCACTAAAAACAAAAAAACCTACAAAATGTTCCTGTCTCTCAACTGGAAGAGCATTGAGTTAGCAGCACAAAAGATTGTGGGTTCGATTCCCAGGGAACACGCGTATTGATAAAACATGCAGCAAATAAAATGATCAGCCAATATGGAGTGAAAAGTTCTCCACTGGATGTCTCCTGATGAGAGGGAAAGAGAGAAAGAGAGGGAGAGAGTGAGAGAACACATACTGTAGAGACTTTTCAGGAAGCCTGTCTCACAGCTAGAGCTAGCAGGCACGGAAGAATCTCTTCTATTTTAAGACGAGCAAAGAAAGGTTTTGGAGTTTATTTTCACAAGTGAAATAAGTTTTCTCACATTGACAAAATGGGACAAGTGTAATTGCTGAAGTGAGTGCGCCGTTTAATTAGGCTTCAACTTCATTAAAGAAAAGTTCACCCAAAAAATGACAATTCTGTCATCATTTACTCACCCTCGTGTCGAAAAACTGACCGACCTCCTCTAGCATGAAACACAGGAGGACGTGTCAATAATGACAGTTCTCTATTATCATGAAAGTAATGTCAAAATGCAAACAAACTTCATGGTCTCAAAAACAACAGTCATTTCCTTTGTATAATTTTATGTAATTGTTTGTCTATAATTACAGGGTGAAATATGACCTGCACATGTGACAGGGCGAGAGAGAGGGAGAGAGAGAGAGAGAGACAGCAAATGAGAGATTGATTTACAAAGAGAGAGAGAGAGAGAGAGAGAGAGATACAGATGGCTGACATGAGAGTTCAACAACAAAGTGAGAATGAGAGATCATGTCTGACCATCCTTCCATTACAGTTTCTCTCCAGCAATCACTTCTGCAACATAATAACAGTGTGGCCATTATTACAGCATTAACACACACACACAAACACACACACATATGTTGGCATAGACATACTGGGTTGAATACTGTACAAGCTGTATATTCCATCCCCTGTATATTATAACTGTAACCCTAAACCTACCTAAACTTATGGAATTCTTTAATAAATCACCATTTAAAATGTTTTTTTAGGGGACTAAAAAAAAAAGAATACAGGAAGTGTCCCTGTAAACTATGTTTATATTGTTATACACGTCATTATAGACGTTTGTTGTGTTACCTCGTAAACCACATGCTCAAACCCTCCCAGAAATACACACACACACACACACACAAAGATCAGCTTTAGAGATTCTCAAACAGAACACAATTTCCCCATAAAAGCCAGCAACCCTAGTCATGCCAGATACAGTAAACTCAAAACCTTATAGAGCTCTTTGGGACTCGAATGATAGACCAAGACTTCCACAGAAAAGTAGAAATTTCAAAAGTAGAAACAGTTGTTTAACCAATTCCTAAAAATACAATAAATCCATAAAACATAAAAAATCTAATAAAATAATAAAAATGTCAGCAATTTTACAGTAAAAATGTGGTGTCCACCAAAAGCGACTCCTGTAAGCGGTTCTTCTCTGCATGACGATTATGGATGTAATAAATAGGACAGATAGCATTAAGAAATTACATTAAGAAATAAAATCTGAAATGACTGAAAAACCTTATATAAATGTTAGAACCCAATGGTGTGGACTGAAATTTCCATTAAAACTTCTCCGTTCTCAAAGAACTTTTTAAAGACCCCATTTCAACAAAATTGGTGTTGCAGCTTGTAATCCACATCCATTAGCTTTGAGACCATCTACACGCCAGTGCAACCCTGAAAGCTCACACAATAAACTTTTAGCTGATATATGCATTAAAAATTGACAGTCTTTCTCTACAATGAACATACACCAAAAATATTGATCTTTTTATGGGTGTATATAATTTTTCATCCAAAAATCGGAATGCTAGGATGCTGTGGGTGGTTGCCAGGGCATTGCTATGCGGTTGCTATGGTGTTGTGGGTGGTGGCTAGAGAATTGCTAGGTCGTTGCTCATTGGTCAAAGGCAAAAAAGCCCACCTGCAAGTATACAGGCACGCGATCATTCTGCCCATTTTATTAGCCTCCAGGTGACAAGTGTTCACATACAGCAGTAAAGTATTAGCACACCTCTAGGTCTGCAGATGAACCATGACCAACCGGCTATGGGGAAAAAAAACATGAAATATATATGATTCAATGATTCAGCTCATAATGTCATGTGAATTGCCTTGAATGGTCTCAAGCACGCAGCACAAGTACAATGAGTCAAGGAGGAACCCCTAATAAACATCAACAGTTCAGTCATACGTGGATATTATGTGAAGAATATCGATCGTGTGAATCACAGCAGTTTTGAGATTTGTAAAGAATGTATTTCCACAAAATACTGAAAAATACAGTGTTATTGATTTATTTGGGTCTACCTGGGCTTTGCTAAAAGCACAGAGCTTTCTGTTGAGCAACCTATGAGATTGAGTTTACAGTAAAACTTCTGCAACAACAACAACGGATTGCAACATAATGATTTAATTTGTAAACCTTGACGTTTTTTGCTCATGTTCCTGTGGCTCTGGAAACTGGTAGAGTCTTGGATTTGATTTCTAGGATACTGTGTTAAATGTTAAAATAAAACCTTAAATGCACTGCAGATATTATTGAATAAAAGCATCTGTCTGAGCATAAATGTAAATGGACAACGCTGTTTACATCACTGGAAGTCGTCAGGTGTATGTACTGTTTGTTGTTAGCTGTTCCTTCTCAAGTGCGTATTTAACTGTATCAGGCAGATCATTTAAAAACTCCAGTCTTCATTCTTATTGGTGGTTGGTCGGTTGTGTCACTGCTCATTTGCATAAAGCAAACTCTGCTTAACTCTGTCGCATTGCCAACGGTCTCTGAAGTCTCCTCGGACCATCTCATATACATTCAGTGACTTCTGGTGAACTTATTGCTGCCTGGGTGCTGTC
>JAZGTI010012416.1:0-15746 GCA_036877585.1 Botia kubotai
ATCTCCGACAGGTACTTCATGCCGGCTGCGATGCCCCTCAACATCCCCACCAGCTGGATTACCGTAAACTGCCCGTCGTTTTGCTGCAACATCAAGACAGAAAGTTCCACCATCACAGGACATTCAGCAACAGATCACATTTCTATCGGATGTTTTTTGTCATTTTATTATTAGGCTTTAAACTACGTTATATTTGCATTTAAATAAAAAAAAACACTTTTAGTAGCTGCAGCTATTTTCCACGCTTTGCATCTGCAAATCAGACCAAACTGCTTTCACACTGATTACAAACCTTACTGGATTCAATATGGATCATGCGGTTTTCCAAGAAATAACATCAAGAAATAACACCAGAACCAGTTTTGACAGCAGACAGACAACATTACACTTTAACATCAAGCAGACTCAGATCTGGATTAAAAGCTTTAGTGTGAATTCACCTTTAAACTGAGTTCCGGGCTGGAGTTACTTCATAAATTACTACAGTATCATCACTCTGCCCTTGCTATCAGTCTTATATCAAACAACTGTAGGTCACTTTTACACACGGCTGTACTTTTATTTTGTAAAATGAAGTTAATAAATACAATCATCTGTTCATACCAAAACAGCAGCACTGTGTAAATAAAGATCTTATGCATTTGTGTTCTGATAAAAGCACATTGATTTCAACTTGTTATTTCCCTTCTCATGTTCCATCTGTTTTTCAGTCTTCTGTATCAGTGGCTGTGGCTGAAACATGTTTAAAACACCCAGTTGAAGACCCAACAGCTCCTTCACTTCTGTATGTAGCTGCCGTTGTGTAAAACTGAGGGGACTGCTTGGAACAGAACGCACGATAACAAACAGGGACGAGGGAGTGGACGGATGAAGACGCAACTCGAATGTGCTGGATTTCAAAGCTGACTTCAAAGATTCCTTTATTGCGACACCAGATCAAAGCTAGAGGAAGACCAATCCATGAGAGTGAAAAAATGGGCTGAACATTGATTAAGCAGTACATTCCTCTATACCAGAGGGAGGGTTCGAGAGAGAGAAACACAGACAGCATGTTTGGGATGCTGATCTTACCCTGAGGAAGGAGTCAAGAGCCCCGTTCTCCATGAACTCTGTGACGATCATGACTGGCCGGCTCTTGGTGACCACACCCTCCAGACGAATGATGTTGGGGTGGTCGAACTGGCCCATGATTGACGCCTCTGACAGGAAGTCTCGTCTCTGCTTCTCAGAGTAACCGGCCTTCAGTGTTTTGATGGCGACGTAGATTTCTCGTTTCCCGGGCAGTTTGAGTCGACCTTTGTACACCTCCCCAAACTCACCTGGGGAAAGGGAGCGAAAATGTGGAAGGTGAATTGTATGCCATCAGAAACGCAAAGACTTTCCCTGCTCAGAACACAAGAGGATATTTTAGGGTTTATTTAGTTGCCCCTTGTACTTTCCTTGCAATTTTTGTCAACATCACTTTTTATGATAACTGACATTGTGTCACTTGTATTAAACCAGAACATCTGTGAACACAAAGACCGCGAGCTCCACAACAAGTCACTGTAACTCAGGAAGAAGTCAATGAAATGAAAATTTTGCTCCTCCACCATCGTGACCTTCATCATCTTCACACACGGCTGCAGAATGAAGACGCTCCCTACAGTAACTTACTGTAAATATACTCTATAATCCGCTCCGGCCTGATGGTCACAGGTGTGTTATTAAATCAATAAAGCTCAAGGAACAGTGAAGTGTTGAAGCAGGAGAAAGTTCTTCAACTTTAAAATCAGTTTCAGGGTGAAATGCTTGAGTGTGCGCAGGAGTTATCTGTGTGCAGGGTGGATTAACTGCAGCTCTCTGGACCGCAGCAGACTGAGACACTCTAATGCATCTCGCAGTGTGACCCGTCCAGACAGTAAAAACAGCCGAGACCTGCAGGACACTGTGCTGTGTGTGTGTGTGTGTTTAATTAACCATATATTGGGGACAAATTTGTACCTAACCTGACAAATCAGGTTTAAAAATATAGTCAATATTTTTTTAAATGGTAAAAATGCAGACTGTTTTCTGCTAGTGTGAGAGTGTGGGTTAGGTTATATTGTTTATGAGTAGCTGTGTAAAACAAGAGGAGTCTATGGAATGTTCCTGTTTAGATACGTATACGTGTGTGTGTGTGTGTGTGTGTCGAGGGGAATATAGAGAGACTACAGGATAATACAATTGTGAAGTTGCATTTTTGTAACAGTAATTTGAAGGTGATTGTGGCCTGTCTCACCTCAGGCATCTTGATATTTAACACACTATGATTAAAGCTCTGTTAGTGTCTTGTGTATCTAACAGTCTCATGACAAACAGAAACATTTGTGCCATCATAACAATCAATACACCGTCTGAAAGCTTCAATACTCATGATTAAATACCTGAAAGCTGTTTTCACTCAGACTGTTATATCCATAACACTATTCGAACCGGGTGCACAGTTTTAATTTACACATGTGAAGTGTATAAACTCATATACACACATCACCAATACACAAACAACACACACCTGCCCCGATAACTTCTTCGATTTTGACTGTTGAGACATCGATTTCTTTGGCAAACTCTCTCACAGCTTCATTTGGGTCCTCATAGGTGAAGGGGTCTATGTAAATCTTGATCCCGGGAGATCCAGGCAGAGTTGGGCAGCCCACGGGCGTGTGGCAGTTGGACAGAGCGGGTCTCAGAGTCAGTTCTGCAACACAATTTCACACATTTATCAAAAGATCCTTCACTTGTTGGTCTTCTTTTCCCACTGAAGAGCTGCAGAGCTGAATAAACACAGTGGTACATTTACCATACGCTTTAAACAGAAAGGAATCTACTGCAGGTCGTTTGTTATGAAGCACTTCTGTTGATATGTATTTTAATGCGTTTACAGAAGCAGTGGATAAACAAATCCAATATGTGTGTTTAAACATGAGGCAATGTAAAACAGAGTGGATTTATATGAAATATGAAAATGGATTATAAAAAATGATTACAGCACCTCTGATAACAAAAACAGTTTCTCATGTTGAAACTCAACGCTGAAATAAGGTGAACTAGATTAGAAAATGTAGTCTTATTCACAATGGGTTATGTTTACAGTAAATATCATGTTCCTGTAGCTCACTGTATTGCATTAGCAGCACAAACGGTTGTTAGTTCGATTTCCGGGGAACACTGATCAAATGTAGCATGAATGTACGATAAAAAAGCGTCTGCCAAATAAAAAAATAAATGTATAAATGTCATAAATGTAAAATGCAAATTTAAAATACTTAAAAATAAAGACTGACTTTCAGTATGTTAAGTAAGTATACACTCATGTGAACATGTGATCATGACGCGACACATTTGGAGTTTTTAACAAATGGAACTTTTGGGTTTTATACATTTAAGCATTTAAGCAGACACTTTTATCCAAAGTGGCTTAGAGTGAATTTAAGGTACATTACCAGTACATGTGTTTCCTGGGAATCGAACCCACAACCTTTACACTGCTAACACAATGTTCTGCTGCAGGAACACAGTTTTTAAAAAGAGTTTAATGATGCGGTAGATGATAGTGCTGCCAGCCATTACAATCCTCTCTCTCTCTCTCTCTCTCTCTCTCGCTTTCCTTTTATAAACATCACAGATTCGTGGCTGGTGTCTATGACATCATTAATAAACAGCAGGAGCAGCATACAGTTGCAGAAATTTCTCTCTCTCTCTCTCAGTTTCTCAGATAGAGGCCTGTATCCCCCAAAGGACCTCATAAACAGATAAACCAACACACTATCAAAGCACTCTTAATAGCAGAAGATGAAACTTCACAGGTGAACATCAGTCTGTGTGTGTGTGTGTGAGGATACAGATACATCCTCCAATCTTCAAACTGTGGGAGAAATGACAACCCACACAAACAAAACATACATTAAACCAGCTCAGAAAGGAACAGCTCATATCCGCTGCCCAAAAAGAGCCAGAGGCAGGTGTAGAAGCTGATGCAATGAAGCTGAAAGACACAGGCGAGGGTTCATCTGCAGCGTCTGCTTTACACAAGAGCAACACTGACTTGGACGCTGGAGTCGAGGGTACGACACTCAGCATGATGTGGAAAGTCAAGCAGAGTTTCTTCAAAGTCTTCGAGAACAATAATGACCCGTCCTGCACATCCTCTACTGACAACCCGAGACGTGAAATGAGACAGTACTCAGAGACAACCAAAAACTCAATGAATCCTTGTGTTATTGTTTAGCATTTATTAATGCATGCGATTCTGAAGTAGAAAAAAAACTCAAATTTTATCTTCATAATCTTTTAAATTGAACCTGCAAAACCTGCTGTGTAATTCTACAGAGCTGTAAGTGGTTACCATTGCTAGGCAGTGGCTAGGCATTGCTAGGCAATTGCTAAGATTCTCTGAATGTTTTTAGAAGGTTGCTATTCAGATTGCTGGCGTGTTTTGGATGATTACTAGGGTGTTGCTAAGGTGTTGAGTGCTGGACTACAGGCCCAGTTTTATTAACGTAGCTTTTATTCATCCATAAGTCAAACGGTACACCGTTTATCTGCCCTTGTTCTCTGGAGTAATGGTACATCACAGCTGTACTCACTTCTTATGGCTCAGAGAGGTGAATAAAAATATACATGTTAATATTTCATAGCCACTTGATCTGTGCGTGTCTAGACCATCCTCGCTTGGGAAAATTCACCCTAAAAGCAGATTTTAAGAGCAGAAAACGACCAGACCTCTCGCAGAAATCTGCTGCACTCAAAATTATTCGACAAGTATTCAAGAAGGAAACATCAAACACAACACACCTTTAATTACATCTCTTACCTAACCATGTTTAACTGAATTGTACAGATAAGTGAACAGACAGACAGAGACAGACAGAATGATAATGAAAGCCAATCTTGAGATTCATCCACAAATCTGTCATTGAGAAAATCAGTCCATTTCTGCTTTTATCATGTGATTTTGACACAATGCACATGTATTGATATCATGTTAGCCACACCTCACTGATCTGTCAGCTGAAACTGGTATTAAATAGCCATGTGCTCTCCTCTATGACTGCCACAGTTCAGATGCCCAACAAGGTTCCACTGCACATTTAAATCAATATTTTACAGAAAATCTTATTTCCATTTTATGTCCAGTGTTCATTTTCCCCTTCACAGTAATTTAAGTATTTCAGCTCCTTAGGGTTCTCATTACAGAGAGAGAGAGAGAGAGAGAGAGAGAGAGAGAGAGAGATGTTTCACTTCACTTACCTAAAGTAGAATCGCTCAACTACTCTGGTTGTGATTCAGCAAAATGAAGGTGCAGAAATCACAGAGATTTCGCAAGAACAGTCAAACGGGCAAAAAGAGAGAATTTAACGCAACATAAAGCTTGAAAATGAAGACTGTTATTAAAGAAAATAACTGATTAGAAACGCTATAAAAATAGATAGAACAACAGAATGACAGAAAAAAGAGACAATAGCATGTCAGACAGAACGACAGAACGACAGGTTGGGCTGACAGGCTGGTCAAATGGTTCTCGTCTCTACAGGTCACATGACTGTAATTTGGACACTGCAGACGAAGCTTTTTTCTCTTGAATTTACATGAATTTTCTCAGCAGGCACAGACAGACGTCACACTTGAACCAGGAGCAGTAACCATGAACCTGAGCACAGCGGTCCGACAGCTGGGGCCAGAGGATGACACAGTGAATAAACTTCCTGAATGAGTGGAGACCAGTCACCAGCAACATCTGGAGCACTTAGAAATGAATGCTGACGCAAATTACCATTCATTTACATTTAACAGTGTGTGTGCGCTCTGGCAGGGAGGGGCCGTCCATCTGGGACTGTGACACGAGGGTCACACTGATTTCATGACAGTGTGCGTGTAAACTCACAGCATTATTTATCTTTAAAGCTACTCTTTAAATATGGCATGAAGACTAACTTATTTTTGTGTTTCAGCTTGCTAATACTATTAAGCTAACAGTAGTAAATAACAGACACGTGTCACTCAGAGATGTCTGTAAGTGTATGAATATTTCTTATTTAAACGTTTGTTTTGCACATCCCTGCTGGATGTCGGTGTTTTGTGTTATTCTCTTGCAAGATAAAGTTTATTTAAAGTTATCTTCCGTATACCGACACTTCCTCCACACTTTGGAGCATCTTAACAAAACTTTTAATAATGCTAATGCTGGGCAGCGCCGGGATGCCTGTGACATTTCGTCCAATTATATTCAAAGTTGAGGGCCCTTAGCTTTGTTTCAGCTCATATGCACTGACATTCAAGAAGAAATATATTTTGATACAGTAATTATCCAAATAATTCTCTCGACAGCAATTTCATGTTTTCACTGCAACGTTTTTTTGCGCATGTTTCCATGTTCACGATCTTCTTTGTAAATTGTTTGATGTTCGAGTCTGGCTGTCACATCATTTGTGTACATTTTCATATGCACTTAGATTAATTAAATTTAGTTTCGCAGATCGCCCACCAAATCCTCTGAGAGGCAGAGAGAGAAAGAGAAGTCTCACTTTCTAATGAGCCTGAAGCTTTTTTCAGGGCTATCAAAAGTTGAGTGGTAGGAAAAGCTGCTTTGGTAAGAAGAGGCCTGAAGCGATTCCTGCATTACACAGCGTCCCGCGGCACTTCCTGTACCTCACATCTCTCTACTGCTGTTACTGTCTGTTTTCTTTTGCTTTCATTTAAAGACTGGGTTTACCTTAGAGGAAGGGGCGGAGTTAAGTACACATGAAGGGTGTCCATCAATGTCAACAGAACAGGAGGAGGAGTCTCTGTGTTTGCTCACCTCTGCCTGTACTGTAGTGCTGGAGTTTGTCACTGTAAATGGCCTCCTTATTGTACGCTCGCTTCCTACAGGAGACAGAGAGAGAGAGGGAGAGAGGGAGAGGGAGAGAGACAGAGAGAGAGAGAGAGAGAGAGAGGGAGAGAGAGAGAGGGATGGGGGGGTTAGAAAATAAAATGATTAAATAAACATGGATTTGCTCAGCTGGCTGTAACAGAATGATTCATGTTTCAGAATCACAGCGTTACATTTTAATAAGTGTCTGACATTTGTTAGTTGTTTTGAATGTTTTTGTTTTTGTTTTCTTGGTCACAGACGTGTTCAGTGGTTTGGTTTTGCACATGGACCGACGCATCTGCCAGTCTGGTGGGGTTATGTTATTGGGTGGGGTTATTAGGTTTTTGGGGACAGCTGGTGGTCTGACGGGTGTAAGCATATGTGTTAAGATGGCTGCTCTGATTTGGGTCAGATCTTTGATTTTACATCTGATGTTTTTTTTTTACATTTTTTGTTATTCAAAATTTCCTATTGTAAATAAAAAGTTGGAATTGCTTGCAATTTACAGGAATTGCATCATTTGCTCCATCATTACCAGTAGCCTATAAAGAACCCAAAACCCAGATGAAGAACAGTTAACCAGCTGTTAACAAGGAGATGCTCATGCTCCAGTGACAGCTTGTGATTGGTTATCCTGAGAGTTACATTAACCACTGACGTGTTAAACATGTCAAGAAAGGATTGCATCATAAAGACACATAAGTGGAAACCCCAGAACACTCTTAAACCACAATCACGTGTGAATATGTGATGCAAACAGCAGATGCAGACAGCATCTGTACACTGAAACCACTATACAAATGCATGACTTTATTTGCATTACATTACAAAGTATCTGAGCAAGAGACGCGCAAATAACAGATACTAGACCTTTCCTCAGAACTGACTTCTCAATTCCTGATGTTCATGCAATAATTGCTTTTAACCAACTAGTTTAGTGGATGTAAGGTCCCGCAGGTGTCTAACTGGAGTAACCGCAGGTGTAGTTCACCACATAACTATGGAAATGTACATCTAAACTAAAATCTAACAAACAAAAAGTGTCCAAATACATTAGTTCTAAACGTGAAAATTGAATGTTTCATAAATTCTTTTGTGAATGTTGTGCTCATGTTATCTCGGTTTGATATTTTGTTATCTAACGCAGTGACATTTATACGTTATCAAGCGTGGGTTCTGAATTGTGTCCAAACAGTGTAAGTGCTATGAGGTGGAAAATATTTGAAAGTTTCAATATTTGAACATCTGATTATTCATAGTTTCGGACTGGAGGACAGTCATGGTCTGGAGTGTTAATAAATATTTGCAGCTGACACATATTTGTTGCAGGAGACCTGACATGTATTTTATTTAGCATAAAATCTATTTAGAAGCTCACTCAAAATGTTCCAAAAGCACATTTAAAGGGACAGTTCACCCAGAAAAGAAAATTTCATTTACTCACTCTCATGTCATTCCAAAATTCCAGTATGACTTTTTAACTTCTGAGGAACACAAAAGAAGTTGTTCTGAAGTGTGTTGGTAACCAAACAACAGTGGCACCCGTTACCTTCCATTGTATGGACACAAAACCACTGAGACATTTCTCAAAATATCTTCTTTTGTGGTTTTTGGGTGAACTACACCTTTAATTAATGCATGACTGGCATGAGAATGAGGAACGTGAACCTGGTTCCATGATGATGATCTTACCTGCTGCAGACAATGGATATAGCTACCAGAGACACGATGAAGACCACTCCAGCCGCGGCTGACCCTGCAATCAACGGCAGCTGCTCTCTCAGCTCTGATTTATAATCATCTAGAGAGAGAGAGAGAGAGAGACAGAGAGGATGCATTAAGCTACAGAAACACTGAAATGGCCACTGCCTATAGAGAGGAAAAAAGATGAAAGAACATAAACATATGAAGAGAACCTATTCAGAGAGAGAGAGAGAGAGACAGAGAGACAGAGAGAGAGAGAGAGAGAGAGAGAGGAGCTGCAACAGAAAGCATTATGGAAAGACAGATGATGACTATGGATCGAAGAAGATGGTGTGAGGTGAGACTTTACATGTGATTTGATTATATTGTTGAGTATTTGGGAAAAACATGGCTTTTAATTAATAATTTTTTAATTAGTTCACTTTTAATTATTTTTATGCAAATTAATCCATTAATTACATTCATTAGATTAATGCCAATGTGGATTTTTCTGCCTGTTACCTTTGTGGCATGACAGGGTGGGCGTAACAAACAAAATTAAAAAGTCGTTTAAGGTGATATCACACAAATCAAACAGAAGTCAAGGTAAAAAAAATCAGGAATAATGTCGGAATAATGTTCTAAACCCAACCAATAGACCAGCCTGATCAAGCTGGAAGTGCAGCTAAGATGAGCAGCTAAGATGAGCAGCTAAGATGAGCAGCTAAGATGATCAGCTGAGATGATCAGCTAAGATGAGCAGCTAAGATGATCAGCTGAGATGAGCAACTGAGATGAGCAGCTGAGATGAGCAGCTATTAGTCAAAGCTGGTTTCTATCAGGAACTGATATTTTATAATCGTGTTCTTCAAACACAGCGCAACACCAAGAAAACAATAGAGTGATATTTCCATTGTCACTCTGGGCTTGTTCCTCAAACGCAAGAAAAAGTTCTAATGTGTACCTCATGTGTGTGTGTGTGTGTGTGTGTTAAAATACATGTTATTAGCAACAATCAGAAAGATGAGTGATGGTTATTCTTGATATGCTGGCTATATATACCACGGTCAAGAGGAAGTAGAGCAGTTTGTGTGTTCTGGGCCAAAACACAGCTCATTTAACACAATCATCTCTTCACCATTACACCTGGCTGTCAAAACAAGAGAGAGAGATTCCCGAGAGAGTGTGTGTGTGTGTGTTTCCGTGCACAGAAAGCGTGTGAGACAGACTTCTTTCTCTGCTGATTGGTGCTAATTGTCTTAATGAATGTCGTGTCATGGCAGCATGCCAGTGAATGTGCCGTTAGCTGGCACTGAGTGAACGCGACCACTAATTACTATACTGGGTATGATGGCACAGATATGCGTACACACACACACACACACACACACACACAGGTCGGCTGTTTTATCTTCATCAGTCTGTTCAGTCTTCATCTTTTCATCATTTGTGTTTGTCTATTCATGCCATATTTGCTGGGTTGGTTTGTGTTTAAATTGTGTGTCACTGTGTGTTTGTTGCATGCATGCATTACGCGTTTGTTATGTGTGAGATGCAAATTTAAGGTGTGTGTGTGTTTCTGCATGACTGATCTGTGTGTGATTTGCATGGCTAAATCTGTGTCATGTATTTGTCGTGTGCATGTGTGATATGTTTATTCTATGCATGTATGCATGAGTGTTGATTTGTTTTTTTGTGTCACTGTGTGTTTGTATGTTTCCTGTGTATGCATGTTTCTTGTATGTTTGTGTGTGTCTTGCATGTGTAAATAATAGTCAAGCACAAACAGGTACCACATCATATAACAAAAGGGCCAAGACCACACATAAGACATGCAGGGGTGTGTGTGTGTGTGCGCACAGTTCAGATATATATACACTAGTGTGACAGCAACAAGGGTTGTGTAAAAAATAAAGCCCAAGTGTACGTGTGAACTGGGAAGATAAAAGTGTGTGTGTGTGTGTGTGTGCGTGCGTGGCTCCCAGCAACTAGCCAGCTGCCTGACGAATGTCTTGTACAGTCCAGTCCCACTAGCATCCGGAGTGTGTGTGTGTGTGTGTTCCTGGTATAGTCATGAGAACCTGCTACACTACAGATAAAACACCAATAATCAAACTCAATGAATGACACAGAGGTTACAAGAGAAAAATATTACACAACCACATGAATCTCAGACTCTATATTGTGCGTGTGTATGTTCAAGCACTAATAAATGGATAGATAGACAGACAGACATCAGACGAGGCGGAGACACACTCACACACACATACACACACACACTGGACATTAACCCCCCCGCAGATAATGATTAATCACTTCATCCAGTAATCAGAGAGTAGCATTCCTGCCACACATGAACTGTATGAAAAATACTTTAGCTAAGCAGTTTGATTGGGGAACAGAACCTGGACACACACACAGACACACACACACACACAGACACACACACACACCATTCGATGATACACAGTGAGGAATATGCAAACTCAGAATATTGAGTATAAAAATGCAAGAGTCTAAAGTTTCCATGGACACAAATGTAAATAAATCTGTTAACAACACAAGCTCAAAGCATGAAATCAGCCAGATGCAGAGTGCGACTGCACGTGCGCACACATACACACACACACACACAGTTTTTGGCATGGGGGTTCGTACCATCTGTGAGGGTCTGGAAACACATTTTGTTGCTGTATTTGCCGAAACCAGCAACTGTCCGAGCTCGAACCTGCATCACGTACACCGTGCCTGACCGCAGGCCATCCACACGAGCTGTGTTTGTCTGACTCCTCACCTGCGTGGAGTTCACCTCAGATAAATCCTGAAGACAGAGAGATTCACACATTACTGATTATTTTCACAAGACCTTCACTTCTTTATATAAAAACTATTGTGAGCATAAGCCACAGACTGAAGGATATCTTCAACATTCAGTAAAAGCGTGACTTTAGACCAAACACTGTGGCGACTGTCCAGATATTTCTTCACAGAAAATATTACCACAGTTGTAGCAGTGAAATGTATTTTAAAAGTAAACGGTACATTTACTGTACGGTCTGAAGATCTAAATGAAACGATAAGAAGCAAAACAATTTTTCCTTTAAAATGTCACCGAGTAAAATTATAATTAATCAGTTTACTAGAATAAACACACAAGTCCCAAAATAATCCAGAGGTACAGTAATACAGTAAATACAGTTACTGCCCTGAAACTGTACTGTACACTCCTGTGTCTAACTTTTAAAATATACTGATCATGCTCACAGTGAGAGAGAGAGAGAGACAGAGAGAGAGAGCTTGAAATCTGAGCTTAAATCTTTTATTTCACCAACCTTTTATTGTGATTCATTATAATACAGACAGCTAAATCATAATGAGCTTATTCTGGGTTTTCTTCATAATTAAGTAAAAAAGACAAAAGAGGAAAATGGTAGAACAGAGAGAGAGAAAAAGCTTGTCAAATGTATCGTACAAAAACAGCAGGTTAAAACCTAAATCTCCTGCATGTATTACACAGTCAGATATCCAAGCCAACCTCAGCTTCTAAATAAAAGCATTATTAGAGCACAGAAAGTGTTTTGAGAGCGAGAGGAAGAGGAGGAAAGCTAAAGTCTTTGAAATACATGGAGAAACTCTTACTGCAAAAGGCAGTTTTATTTTTAAGGTCTCATCAAATGCAGAGCGGCGTTTGAGCTGAACGCACACGCTGCACTGAGAATCCCCCACTGCGACGGCCGAAGGCAAAACGTGTTCCTTAACAACAGCAACATAATAATAATAACCAGGAAAACAGTGATATTAATAATTCAGCTTACAAGCGTGCGTGATTGACATGGAAAGGGCCTGTCGGTGTTGTTGTGCTTACCGTAATTTAAAGAACAAGACAGCACGTCTAAATACCTTTAATCCTTTCAGCACAGCTGGTGGCAGCTCAGATCTCCAGGTTCCTGAGAGGAAATTAAAACCATCGCAATGCCACTGGCCATAAACCAGCCTGAACAGCATCGTAATATAAATAATGTAGAACACACTCCCAAATCGTGACCTCACCGCGTGTCACTAATAAATGAATTCAGAGAGCGACATGTGGGGCATCACATATGATGGAGTCTGTGGTCCAATTTTAGAACATTCTGGAAAGCGGTAATTTAAAGATCATCATGACAAATATTCTGTCATCATTCTGTAATCTCATGTCATTTCAAAACTAAATAACCTTATTTCTGCCTGTAACAAAAAATCTGAAGTTCTGGTTATCAAATAAATACAACTAGTTGAACTCAAAAATTGACAAAAGTAATCCATATGATTCATGTGCTATAAAACATTTTGAAGCCACACAACAGCTTTGCATGAATGACAGACCCAAATTTACACAAGCATTTCCTGAACAACAGATTTTTAGGTGAACTATCCCTTAAACAGGAAAAAAGTCTGTCCCTGAATCTTGAAATGCTGATCTGTTTTACAGATTACAATCTTCTGAAAACATGTCAAAAATCGTGGAGGACTACAGCTTGAATCACACATATGAGCAAGCTTAAGGTGACTTAAATAGATTGTGGCCAAGCAATACGATTGAATTATCTTTAATAAATACAAAGTGTGAGTCTGCGTGTGTGCAGGTATAATATTTACAACTGCTTTTAAAATGACAACCTTTTGAAACAGTAATATTCTGTGCTGTTGTCGAATGACATCACTACGTGTAGGATGCTATTCCAAATATAGGCGCGTTTGCTGGCGTGACACTTCCTGTTGAGTTAATGTCTCCACTTTTCCCCCATCTCCTCAGAGATCGGCCTTTTCCCGCTGTCAGTCAAACGGGGATTATGAAAAGCCCCTCCCCATCTCAAGATGGTAAAGTGGGAGGGACTTATGGCAGGCAGCCAATAGGAGCGCCTGCCAGAGCAGACAGACAAAGCTCTCGGCAGGTCTTCAGTGAGCTGTGGGAGTGTTTTGGCAGAAGGCAGGTGTCATCCCCCTCCTCCCTCTGTCCAAACCAGCAAAGCAATCTGTCCTGCAGAAGGGATGCGCCTGTCTTACACACACGCGATCACACAAACAGGGGGATGAGGCTGGTGTCAGATCAGTCCTTCTGTTAATAGACCGTAAACCACACACGCGCACACACACACACACACACACACACCATCTTCTACACACAACCCCCTTCAGTGAGCAGGACACTGTTAGTCGTGGCAAACTGCCACCTCCCCTCAGCTGGGTGACACATGTCGCCTCTACCTGCAGGATGGCAACACCACCTGGAAAGACCAGTGAACTCAAACGTACCAGCGTGAAGAGGAAGAAAAACAAGACTCCATGTTGGGTGCCAGTGTCAGGGAACATTCGTTTCTAAAACAACATTACACGAAATACAGCAGAACTGCTAGAAACAGAAAATAATTCAATTACATCGTTGTACTCTGTAGAATGTAGTGTTAGTAGTTTGCGATTAAATTTTTGGTTTATCAACATCAGTTGACTTCTCTCACTCACTCACACAATCTTACACACATACACACACTCCCTCTCTTTCTTTCTCACACACACACACTCTCTCGCACTCTCTCTCTAACAAACACACACACACACACTCACTTTCTCTCTCACACACACACACTCTCTTTCTCTCTCACACACACACACTCTCTCTCTCACACATACACACACACACACACACACACACTCTTTCTCTCTCTCACAAACACACACACACACACTCACTCACTTTCTCTCTATCACACACACACACACTGTCTCTCATGCACACACACTCACACACACACACACACACACACACACAGGTGTGGTGTAACTATAATGAGCTATAGTGGAAGTATTACTATTAACATTTCATTACAGTAATCTGTTAATGTCATGTGTTGTATTTGGAATGTGTTGCTATCAGTGGGGCTGTTTGTGGTGAGTTATGGGTCAGACTCGCACTGCAGTACACACAGATCACTGCATTCAGAACTCCAGATTGAATTCATTCAACTGAAACGAAACCGTGTATTGGCCTTGTGAAACTTTCATATCTTTTTAATAACCGCAGTGTTTTGGTACTGAACGCTGGATTTCACGACCTGTTCGCTTCCTGCATATCGCTGAGAGCTGTGGAGAAATATTTAGCAACAAATAACGTGGAAAGTCAGACATGAACGGAGAGGAACATTCTCAAACATTTCTTAAAGCACCAGAACTTCACATAAACTCACAAAATTAAATTTCTTCAGAGAGATATTCTGATCTGTAAACTGACACGATGATACAGAGTGTCATTTAAATCTTTGATCATCCGCAGAGAGCCAGCCGTCATGTGATGTTTATCTGCTCCTCGAAAGGAAGGAGATAGATGTGGTTTACAGTATGCGAGCGGCCTCGTGTATTATTGATAACATAAGTGCTGTGTTCTCTGCAGAGAGACGCAAGCGTAAAGCTGCAAGCTAACACTCTCCCCGCGGCTCACAAATTGAGATACATGAGATGATCTCTGGAAATCCAAAGAGTCAGCCATGAGCCAAAAGTGAGCCAAAGACCAGCCAAGCACAAAAAATACTACAGGCACAATGAATAATTATGTGAAGCAGTAAATGAGTAAAGACAACAAACCTAAATGACTTCAGATTTAAATGAACAAATGTGACAAAACAAGATTGCTACTGCTATAATTAATAAATCATTACTTAATGCAATACAATCAATCCTTTATTTACATTTAGGCTTTTGGCAGATGCTTCTATAGAGTGCATCACATCATTACATCAACAGCTATACATTTCATCAGTATGTGTTCCGTGGGAATCAAACCCGCAACCTTTGTTTTGCTGACGCAATGCTCGAAGATACAGGAACACCTTAATAATCACACTGCAACATGACTAAAGGAATTAGATCTGCGGCGTCACATCGTGTTGCTCATGCAAGGTGTGGACAGCGTGTGGAGCCAACAAAGAGACAGACAGAGAGAGAGACAGACAGAGAGACAGAGAGAGACAGAGAGAGAGAGAGACAGACAGACAGAGAGAGAGAGAGACAGAGAGAGAGAGAGAGAGAGAGAGAGACAGAGAGAGAGACAGACAGAGAGAGAGACAGACAGACAGAGAGACAGACAGAGAGAGAGAGAGACAGACAGAGAGACAGAGAGAGAGAGAGACAGACAGACAGAGAGAGAGACAGACAG
>JAZGTI010012417.1:0-15745 GCA_036877585.1 Botia kubotai
AGTGACTAAAATAAGTCCCGCCAGATCGCTTGAATCTGATTCAAATATTCTGAACAAAACTTGTTCTCGAGGTCACGCCATTTTAAGACGCAAGACGTAGCATATGTGTCATTGCACTGTCATTGCATAATGCAAGCAAGATATTTTTTAATCAGATTGAATAAATAATCATATTTTTGTATGGACATCAAACACCTACAATGGACTTGAGAATAAAGCTATGGATTATTCATTGTAAGAAGAACCACATTCAAAGCACTCTACCTTGTTGTATGTATGCCAACACAGTATGTCAAAAATACAATAAGTTAAACCCTTAAACATCCTAAAATAATAGTTTTTAATGATAATCATCATCAAAAGAGTTAATAATTTAGTTTTAAATCATACAATTATAATTCTATAATTTTTGTAGTAAGGTTGTGTCGCCCCTGCACAAAATGTGTTTTTGGTTGCCATGTTCTTTGGTTGGCCTGTGTTTGTTTGTTTGCTCTGATGCAGCTGCGTAAACACACAGCACTTTGCAGGCTCTCAGCATCATCCAATTAAAGTGTTTCATCAGACAGAACAGGAAAATGGATAGTTATTGTTGTGGATTTGGAGAGAGTGAGATGTCCAGTCGAAGGAGCAGTTTAACCAAATTAAAATTAATTGAAGAGTTGTACTCAGACAGTATACAACATTTGATACATTCATACTTGATCACACAAAGCCATTGATGAATGCATACCTATTCTTCCGTGTAGTCTCACTATATACCCCCTAGGTCACGTACACCTTGCTGGAGGTTTCTTATTTTGGGGTACTGTTCCCTTTATCTGTTTCCCAGTCCGGTTCTATGCATCCTTGTGGTTTATCCAAAATAACATCTTATGCCTGCTGAGCCAATTAGAATCCCTCAATGTTTATTTTCAGTTAAACTGAACTCTGTCTGATCTTTACTCAACTCATGAACTTCTCTAAAACGTCCAGACTATGCATACACCCACTCATCATGAGACAGTACATTTGTTAATACTTCATAATAGAGACAGAATCATCATAAAAATAAAAATTTTTTTTTTTGCTCTGCTTAGCAATTAACTCTGCAATGCTTTCATTAAGCATCATTTTTCATAAAATATAATTTATATTAATTTATATAAATTATAGCTGAGGGGTGGAACAGTCTGGCGTGTCCATGTGCACAGTGCTCTCATACTCTCATGCTACGGACGGCTGTATGGTGCCGATGCCTAAACTCAGTCATAAAAACATGATGTTAGTGAAAAGCAATAATTAGTTTCTAGGTTCTGTGCTCACCCCTCATAAATGTGCTTTGTACAGTTGATGTTGTCACAGAACCCCCAGCTGCATGCAGCGCAGGGATATTCAGCATGCCCCTGTGACCCCAGCAGTAATGAACCCTAGACTGGACACCAGCACTCAGAGGGGCAGTCAAAGGTAGACTAGCTCCCTTTCCACAGCTTCTCGTTTACTGCCAGGAAAAGCTGCTGTCTGTTTTAGTTCACGTCTCCTCACTGTAGAGGGCCTGAAGACATACTGACAAACACAACACAAACAAGTCAAAGGGTTTAGCAGTAAACAGAGTTTATTGACTACATGCTCATCAGATGTGGAAAATTAAGATGATTCTTTTTTTAACAGAAAGCATTTCATGTTCCTGGTTTCTTTTTAACTGTAATTACTTTGATTATGGCGATTGATCATTATGATGATGATGAAGTAGATTATTAAGATGAAAATAAAATTGATGATGATGACAAAAGATATTCTTTTTCAAGAGAAGGTAATATTCTGCTCAAGAGTTGGTTATTCCCTATGCTGATTACAAGCACAAAAATAAATAAATACTGAAAGGAGATTAACTGTATTCTGTCACTATTGTGGCTGAGAAACTACTCACTACAGTACAATAGTCTAATGGTTAATGTTACCCACTGTATATATAGCTGTTGATACAGAATATAGAATATAGTTGGTGATATAGAATCTCATTTAAAATAAATTTTTGTTTTTATTATTTTTTGCATTATTATGTTCCTTAATGTTAAAGCATGTTAGAAATGCTTATAGTAATACATGTTTTATGAACATCCAACTTCTAGTCCTTTTTTTTTATTTGTTTTAAAACAATGACACAAACTAATGACTATTGATCTTTTTTAAAACCCACCTTAAATGTTACTGAAATTCCAAAATAAAACGGACTAGGATTAGCATTGTGTTACACTTGCAGGTTCTTAATAAGAAGCCACTGGGTTCAGTTCCAGCCTATACCATATTATCATACCAAACCTGTTTCCCTGTCTTTTCCTGACCTCTTTCAGCTGCCTCTATATAACAACATCTTATGTTTTATCTCAATTCACTCATGTAGGAGATTTAGTTCCTATTTGTGTTTTCTCCATGGTGACCACTCCCTAAATAGTTCCTATTTGTGTTTTCTCCATGGTGACCACTCCCTACTGGACTTGTTCAATGACATCCACACATTGTGTTAAACATTCAACATCAATCCAGCTGCAAAAAAGGATAGTCTACTAAATGTTAACATTACAGGGCTTTCTGTTTAAGAGATTAACATGAAGACTATAAAGAGAGTGTTGTTGAAGAATTGTGTGTTTCTATAAATTACTGCATGTATCTCACTGAAACAGGTTTACCCCCAAGGGAATAAAAAACAGGGAGGAATCAATAGATCTCAACTCCTCCAACTACTCCCAAAACTCTGCCCATCCATCCCCTCCAGAGTGGATACATCTGTACGGTTCTCCCTGTGGTCAGGCAGCTGTAAAATAGAAATCCTTCTCACGATCCTTAGACATTCAAAATCACAAAAAAACCCTTTGGTAACACTTTCTTCCATAGTTCTTTTTAGACATTCCACTAACTACAAGTTACTTCAAGTACTTCAAGTAACTACAAGTACAACTTTGCAACTAGTTGTCAACTACCATTCATTGTATTGGTAGACTGATTAATATCTGCTTGCACTTTATTTTGATTGTCTCTCAACAGACATTCTATTGTCTGTAAGTAACTTTGCAAGTACATGTCCAGTTATTTAACTCTTACCCTTAACCCTAACCTAAGTCTACTAATATTCTATTGACATGTAGCTGCAAATAAATGAGTCAAATTGACTCATTTATTGACTGACAAATTGCAAATTTACTTTTAGTTGGTTAAACATCTAAAGTGAACTGGTAAAAAATGTGTAACCACCCCTTTTCATCAATTTCTAAAAATTCCCCAAAAAATTTCATTCTTTCATTATGGGTGTTACCGTGGAGGCTCCAGCCTCTTCTCTGGGGCATCAGCGGGAACCGTCACCGGAGTATTAGCGAAACCCCGGAACTACATTTCCCAACATGCATCATGCCTCTCTGATTACTTCCTCCAGCATCACCTGAAACTCATCCACACAGCCATATAAATAGACTCTAGTTTGTATGCTCTTTGCGAAATCTTGATTTGCCATTGTGCGTCAATTCCGAGCATTTATTCTGTGTATTACCCGGACTGCCTTGTGATTATTGAAACTCTTCTGCCTGCCCCGACCTAGTTTCCTGCTTTACGATTTATTGTTTGTCTGCTGCCTGCCACTGATCTCTGCCTATGTTAAGTTAACGATTTTGGATTGCCTCTTACATTGTTTGCCTGTGTATGACCTTTGCCTGTTCGATTACGACATTAAAATATATATATTGCATATGGATCCTAACGCCTCACAGTCTTCCTTACAATGGGCATTACTGCATGTGATTTATCAAAATTCAATGGAACCCATTTTCAAATAAAATAGAAGTGTTATAAAATAAAAACTGTAATAAAAACGCAGAATTGACAGGTTTGAATTAAGTCCATGCCATCGTTTTTGTCCTATCATTGCACTCTGAAACTCTCCTTAATCTTTAAAAATTTCCTCGGCAGTGACCCTTTGGTCTTCTGCATTTCAGGCAATGCTGTGGTTTCTGGCCACCTCCCACACAACATCAGTGTGCTTCTGCTACAACCAAGCACGCTGTTTTATCCATCAGACATTTTAATCTGATAAAATAGATTCTGTATTTTAGCAAAGATTAGTTAGAGTTGATGCATCTTATAACACACTGTAGAAAAGCATGAGAATACCGCATGTGAGAGTCATTAATACAGTACAAGTGAATGATGCTCAATTAGACATTATACCTGTACGCATATAAAGCTCCTTCCTCTTATAAATTAATTAATTGCTACCAGAGATGGAAACATGTTTTCTGTGAGAATGTTTGCACCTTATTCTTTAATTGTTATATATTATTCAATTTTCAATAAAATTTTATTTATATAGCACTTTTTACAATGTTACATTGCTTCAAAGCAGCTTTACATATAAAAAGAATAATAATAATAATAATAATAATAAAACAGAACAAATGTCAGACATGTTATTGGTATAACTGCAAATAATATGTGTGAAATGTATAAGACTGATTAGGTATACTAGGTTTATACTATAATAATATAATAATAATAATAATAAAGTTACTCTTTAATTGGAATATTTAAAAGTCAATAGAAAACTTTGTAAATAAATATGATTTGATTTGCTGATTTTGTACGTTTGCCCACTGACAAATGTACAGAAATGATCAGTCTATAATTTTAATGGTAGGTTTATTTTAACAGTGAAACTGAATAACAACAAGACAATCCAGAAAAAAGTTATAAATTGATTTGCATTTTAATGAGTGAAATAAGTATTTGACCCCTTCGTAAAACTAAAAGTACTTGGTGGCAAAACCCTTGTTGGCAATCACAGAGGTCAGACATGTCTTGTAGTTGGCCACCAGGTTTTCACACATCTCAGGAGTGAGATCCTCTCCAAGTCATTAGGGTTTTGAGGCTGACTTTTGGCAACTCTAACCTTCAGCTCCCTCCACAGATTTTCTATGGGATAAAGGTCTGGAGACTGGCTGTGCTTCTTCCTGAGCCACTCCTTTGTTGCCTTGGCCGTGTGTTTTGGGTCACTGTCATGCTGGAATACCCATCCATGACCCATTTTCAATGCCCTGGCTAAGGGAAGGAGGTTCTCACCCAAGATTTGACGGTACATGACCCCATCATCCCTTTGATGCAGTGCAGTTGTCCTGTCTCTTTAGCAGAAAAACACCTCCAAAGCATAATGTTTCCACCTCCGTGTTTGACGGTGGGGATGGTATTCTTGTGGTCATAGGCAGCATTCCTCTTTCTCCAAACACAAAGAGATGAGTTGATGCCAAAGAGCTCGATTTTGGTCTCATCTGACCACAACACGTTCACCCAGTTCTCCTCTGAATCATTCAGATGTTCATTGGTAAGCTTTAGACGGGCCTGTACACGGGCTTTCCTGAGCAGAAGACTTTGCAGCGCTGGTGTGTCTTTTATACAGTTAACAAGCTCAGATTAGGAGCACTCTCTTTAAGAGAGTATAAAAGACACCTGGGAGCCAGAAATCTTGCTGATTGATAGGGGATAAAATACTTATTTCACTCATTAAAATGTAAATCAATTTATAACTTTTTTTAAAAACGTTTTCCTGGATTGTTTTGTTGTTATTCTGTCTCTCACTGTTAAAATAAACCTACTATTAAAATTATAGACTGTTCATTGCTTTGTCAGTGAGCAAAGGTACAAAATCTGCAGGGGATCAACAAATTCTTTTCCTCACTGTATTCTGCTGAAAAGGTACTTTATTTAGAGATATTTTAATAGAGGGTGAACTATCGCCTCACAGAAATAAGGTCTCTGGCTGACCGGGTGCCTTTTTGTGCAGAGTTTTCATGTTCTCCGTGTTGCTGTGGGTTTTCCCTGGGTTCTCCTGTTTCCTCCACAGTTCAAAGACATGCCAAACAGGTTGAATTGGAGAAAATTGCCCATTCAGTATGTGTGAGTAAGCATGTGTTCATCTGTGTGACTGGCCACCTGTCCAGGGTGTTTTCCTCCAGCACTCTGCCTGACCCCAGGAGGGATAATAATGATATTTAATAAAATTATATTTAAATGGGCTCATAATTAATTTGGCAAATGATAATGCAATTACAAAATCTTGCATGTGTCTAATAAAGAACTTGTGGTGCAATATACAAAGCTTTAGTTCTTTGCTAGATTGTTCTAATTAGATTCATTAGTGCTTAGTAGATTTCCTCAAATAACCCTCTAAAAGAGATAAAACAAATCTTAATGTGGGTTTTTATCAATACAGCAGCACAAGATTAGTTTGCTTTCCTCTTTCTTAAATGAAAAGGGAGTTGAATACATGTTACACAGATGTTTGCTTAATTTATTCTAAAAGGTTCTTGTTATTTCTTACTGGTTTACAGATTTAAAGCCGAACCACAGCACTCTACAACAGTATGTGAACAAATGCTTCTAGCTGCATAAGCACTATTTCATGTGTTTCTGTTTTTGTACTTGTATGTATGTGTCTGTCCCTAAGTGACAAATCTGGCAGTTTCTGGCAGATAAAATCAATTTATCTAGAATAAATGTATAAACAGATTTAAAGCTGCAATCCAGTTTAAATAAACAAAAACATTTGAACAGCTATTGAGCAAGTACATAACAGATCATTGTTCAAAATAGTTTATAACAATGATTTATAATTTAAGCTGCCAGGTCGGATTTCGCGTGAAATGTCAGTTTGACTTTAACATGCATAAATAAACATTTAGTTTAAAACAGAGATGACGATAAAAAGGCAAAAGTTATAGATTGCAGCTTTAAGGGGTTCAAGGTTTGGCTAGTTAGTTCATATGATGATTAGTCACATAACAAGGTGATTGGCTCAAAAGCACGAATGGTTCCTGTGGGCAAAGATGGTAGATTTTCATGCCAGTCGAGTGACTGCCATTGAAATTAATGTGAACGCTAACATACAGGTCTTTGCAGGTATTGCAAACCTTATTGGCTGAAACAAATGTTGTATTTTCACCTTATACTAAACAAAAACATCATCATGCCATGCTTATGAGTGTGATAATCACATTTAATATATAGAGATATAAATAAACCAGCAGTAAAGAATGAAACATCAATACATGAACCTCACACCTGATGTGTGTATTCATCTGCACTTCACACACACAAACACACTCCTTTCTGTTTTTTACCTTTCTGTTTTCTTTCATTAAAGCATGCTGTGTGAAATTAACTCCTGCTCTGCAGCTAAAGGCTTGGAGTGGGCGGCGCAGTCACTTTCTATCGTCTCTTACGTAATTATTGCCCAATTTAATGAGAGTGCCGCACCGTCCACTAGCAGCAGGCTGAAGGAGAAACAGTGGAAATGATAAAGAACAGACAAAAAGGTCGAAAAAGAGAGAAATGAAGGCAGTGGGGTAAAGGAAAAGAAGGGCTGGTTATTAGCACCTTGAAGAAAGAGCCCTGCTCGAATCCCTTGATAATTTACCAGTCTTCCGACATTCTGTCACCCTGCTGAAGAAACTGAGAGAAGCAGAGAAGAAGAGGAGGTGAAAAACCATACAGCAGGTGATAGATGACAGTTTGGAGAGAGTCAGTGTCTCATGAGCTGCAGGAGTTTAGATTAAGACAGAACAGCCCTTGCGATCTCTGTAATAATCTGTAGATTCATTGTGATTAGTCCTGCATGTACTCTGTTATCAAGACGCTTCTTTCTTTTGTCTACAGCGCCTGCAAAAGCAGCTGTCCCCTCTGGCTGAGACACACATAACAATATTGGTGAAAGCAAAACATGTTTTAAAAGTTATAATGCTCAAAATAATGCTGTGAAGTGCTTCTCATAGATGACACTATGAGCTTGGTGTTATGCGTGGTATCTTGCAATATTAATGCCAATAGATGCATGAATTCTTGATATGCATTTGTGCATTCAATGCAGCCCTTAAATGATGTATTGCAACTAAACAAGAGATTCTTGAACACACCAGTATTCCATGTTGCTCTCGTTCCTTGTTCCACATTATATTCATTTTCAGATGAGCTCACCTCTAAATGTTTGCCATTCTTTTATGTTATTTTAAGGGTAAAGTGTTTTAAAGTGTTTTCTGAGCTGATGTCAAAATGCTTTTGTTCATCAGTGATAAAAATGTCTAACATGTCCCTTTATAGATCAACCAATGGCGGAATGTTTGGGTGTGGCTACTTAAAATTAGCAGTGCATAGTGCATCTGAACAATGGACACAATGTCATTGAAAAAAAATAACTTAGTATTACTAGTAATACTAATACGACCAGTATTACTAGAATTACTTAGTTTCATCCAAAATTGATGCCAAAATATAAAGATATAAAAAAATCTATATAAAAATTTATATAAAAAATCTTTTTCAGCATTGCTTTTAACTGGTTCTTCTGCCAGATTTACTGTCACCCTATTTGAAGTGCCCACTAGAACATATATAAATGTTTTTCTCTTGTGTGGCGTGTTAATAATTCTGCATTTTCTCCTTTGTAAATTCAGGTGGTATAGTCCTCTGTAACTTCTGAAACCACATCAGTGTTGTGCTACACCAGCATTGTGTTCCAGATATTCCATTCCGTTCCAGATAACGTATATACAATATTACGTTATTAGAGCAATGTAATACAGCTATATCACACAATCAAGAATGTGGTATGGCTGTGTATCAGAACAGCTACAATTTGGTTGAACATCAGACTGTGGCTCATCACATTGTTCTGATATATAGCCATAATAGCACAGTTACCATTGTGATGTTGCTTTTATACAACAGAAAGTAAATAAGCAGGGCAAACCCAAGGATCACAGATCACATAGAACGTGACTAAGAAGGTTTCATAGTAAATTAGGGCCCAAGTTATGTATGTTATCTGTACATTCATTATATGTAATTTTGAGAAGACTCATCTATGTCATTAAAAGATTCCATGTCAGATATTTTTATATTGTGATCTTTAAGTCTTTGTAAATCTGCTTCATATAATGTTTATCTGTCTATAAATATACTTTATAATATACTATAGAATTATACTTATTAAAATGATATTTGTAATGATTTATATGGCAGTTTTTGCAAAATTTGTAGTGTGTCTCAATCTAACTGATGATCAATGTCTTTTTGACATTTTTCTTTCATATTAGAGAGTTTTAAAAAAAATGGAGAATTTTTATGAGTAAAATATAAGCACTTACCTTCCACTTTGCATAGACATTGAATTCAGTAGTCGGGCTCTCTCCAGCTGGTGTGAGGTGTTTTTTTCTGTGTATTTTGGAAAAGTAAAGCATCTATCCCATCACACACACAGAGTGTGGGATGATGTGTTATCTTGCACACATATGCTCACCCCAGGGACACTTGCCTCAGGATGATTTTCACTGCAGGCACAAAGTGTAGTCCATTCTTAGTGCTGCCTGTCAGATAAAACAGTTAAACCCCTCTGAAGAGCCCTACAAAGAGCACACTACACTGCTGTACTGCCCTGTCCTCCCTCTCTCCAGCAAACTCAAGCACAGCAAACTGGATGTACCATAAATTATATAAAATAGGAAAGTGAATGCACAGTCCCTGACCTTTAAAAAGTCCCTCACGTCTGCATGTCAGACAACCTTTAGTAGTAACCCTTCTCTATGACCAACTCGTCCTTATGGCCATACTTATACTGTATTTGAGGCCAAACTCTTAAACTTAACCACACCACACAAAAGTTATGCTAACCATATTAATTTATGAGCTCTATATTCGTATTGTATAATAACAATAGTCTTAATTGTAGTTATTCATCTAAATGTTAGGAAAGACAAATCATAGCTAAGAATTCCTTTAGATCTCCTGAGAAATCAAATTTTATTTTGTGTCTGTGAAATAAGAAGACAATTTCATAATTTGGTTTCAGTTCAGGGATCCATAATCTGACCCCACAATGGTGCTTGATGACAAATCCAAGCTGTGTTTTGGGAAATAGTTAACCAGCCCAACCAAATTCCTTTCAGCTATAAATCAGGTCTAACCAGGTCATATTCAATCCCACCAAGTAGTAGTGCAGGGGATCCACCACTAAAGCCATATTTATCAACCAATAAACAGCTTTGACCTGTTAGAAATCATGTTTAACTGGTTACGTGCTGGTTTTTGTGCAATGCTATGATTGATATGAAGTTGCTAATGTTATTTTAGTAGTTTCTAGCAGGCTAGAATGTGGTTGATAGGAAGTTTTGGTTGCTAGTTGGTAGCATCCAAGTGTCTATAATATTTTGGACACCACCTGATAAAAAAACTTTATTCTGGTTGCTCAGAAATGTAGTAGATAACTTGAAATAGAATAAAAAAGAAAAGTCACTGGATTATAGGTGTCATTTATGTATATCGTACAATGGTTGGAGGGTAAGTTATGTGAATTTTGAACCCAGGTAACAGCAACATTATAGTGATCTTTGTTTAAATTTACAGTAACTGCGATCAGTAAACTTAACTAGATGTGGACATCTGGATTACTTTCCCCAGAACAATGCACTTTACCGCACCATAATCCTGTTTATGGCTTCAGTCAGTTTATAATATTATAGTTATACGTACATATCCCCTGTAACTTAAGACTCTTTGTCTCAGCATGCCCACAGGATTCAACTTTATTGTATCTGAGAAAATGCTGATTTAGTATAAAATTCCAACGCAACATCAGAACTTTCAATAGATCTGAACATCCTTTAATAGTACAGCCATTGGCTTTACAAAGCAATAAGTTAAAGAAAAACCTCATCAACAGTGTCACCTGTCCCAGAAGCCTATTTTCCATGCTTCAGGTGCCAGTGAACAGAAATAGATCAGCGCAGATATGCCATATACGAACTCAGCTATGAAAAAATTTAATGTCTTTTAAACTTTTGTGATTAAGTACAGTGTTGTGAAAGCTGGTTTCCAAAAGCCATTTACATAACTATTGCATAAGTTCCGCTGATCTCGCATATAAAGCGAGATGGTGCGGAACATGTCAAAGATCTGAAAAATGATTAAGCTGCTTGTCTCAAGTGTGTTGTATGAGAGAGAAACACATATGGCTCCCATGAACATAATTTCCTGTTTATTATGTGGAATTAACACAGTGACTCTGGTGGTGTTCAGTTGGTTGTGTGCCCACATTTGTTTCTAGCACTAACAGATCTTGTATTCAAATTCATGCAATCCTTTTGAGTTATGAAGTTACACAGAGCACTGTGGCACACGCACCATGTGTGTGTGGAAATGTGAAAAATATGCAGATGTATTCACAGGAATAAAAAGAAGCTGGTACATGAAAATCAGGGTGTTGTTTAGAACACACAGGATTAGAGGAATGTGCCCTTGCTGGGGTTTATGGGATTGTTTTGAGAGCTGACACATTTTTAAAATGGTATACAGAGACATGGGCTTAATTATTAGTAAAACTGATTGCTGGACCAATAACTAGAACTGGTAAACAGCATAAATATATGCAGCTGTAATGTATATGTTATCGTTGTGTGCTCGTTGTGTGAGGAGTGTCTTGGCGATTCTCTAAACATATAAACATGTCACAGTTTTCTTGTCATCTTTGAAATTAAATATTCTCAATATTATTCTCGTTGTCGTCTCTAGCATTATTTACAAAGAAAGGAAACTGTTTCTGTTCCTGTTTCTGAGTTGATTGGCTGCTTTGTCCCGTATCTGGTTGCCATGACAATAACGCTTTCTGCTTTCTGTTGCCTTCTCAATGAAGGCCAAAATGGCCAGACAGAAATCAATGAGCTGAAAACATAAAATATACACTTAATTCACACACATAGCACCATCCTAACCAATTTAAAATGTATTACTTGAACTTAGTTTTGGGAATTGGTGGATAGTGTGTGAGTTTCCCACCAGTATGGACTAAATATGGCTAATGACCAAGTGAGTCGGAGGGAAAACACAACCAACTTTACTCAAGCGTACCCTTTAAAGCACCGCTTTACATTTTAATGGTAACTTAAAATAACTTGTTTTTCATATGTAGTATTTGCTACTATTGTTAGAAACCTTATTAAATGAATATTATTAGTCATTAACTGATTATATTGAAAAATTATTTGGTAAAATTTCATAATTTCTCCAGTGTATCTATAAATATGTTTTGTACTGATTTCCAACTGATTTCCTAAACAGCTGTGTTCCATATATATATCACTTCTCCTTACTAGACTGAAATATTATATTTGGAATTCAAACAAACACAGCTCAAACTAATTCTGAAATTCCCACAATCTGTTTTATTTTAATAAATAAAATCCATTAATATATTTCAACCATAAGCTTTTCTCTACTAATAATGGAACAACCACAGAACCACAAGGAAACAACCACAATTGGCAGAACCCCGAGAGTTTCCCTTAGAACATCTCAGCCTTTATAGAAAGCCATTGTTATTCACACACCTTCACCTGAAATGCAAACTACAGCATAAAACAGTGATGTGGTGGCTATGTAGGTCACTTCCTTCGTCTTGTAGAAAAAAAAGGAACTCCATGTGAGAGCAGGGAACAGCAAGGGGCGGGACAGATTCTTATTATAGTTCTCACACACACACGCAGACCAGATAAACCAGCTCCCGCATGTAAAGGCTTACTAATTCTTGAATCATGGACCCAGTGGTTTAGATAGAGGTAATAAACTCCAGTGAGAGAGGAAAGACGCATGTTTTCTCCTCCAGAGGAAGGACGGGGGCTGAAGCGGTCTATTGCCACGCTTTCCTAAAAATAAACCCTTTGACACTATTTCCTTGCTAACATTGGGAGGGTGTGGGAGGAACATTCATGAACTGCTCTGACTGTAGATACTTTTGAATTATTACTGCTTATTACAGTTACATTTGAATGTGCAGGATGGTTTCTACAACACATTCTAATAATTACTGCACATACCGTAAAACAGTCTTTGCAATTAAAAAAATGTTTTTGTTGGAGCACGTGGTTTGTTTGACAGTTCGTCACATGCTCCCACATGCCCCACCCTCTCGTTTTCGTTCCAGCTGTCTCTCATCTCTATCATCATCTACACCTGTTCGCTACTAATCACTCACCCTTTATATTTCCCTCGTGTTTTCCTGTCGTTGTCAGAACATCTTGGTTTAACCAGTTTCCTGACCTCAGTCGTAGTTCTTGAAGTCTAGTCTAGTCGAGGTTTTGTCCCATTTTGTTTGTTGGTTTCAGGCCGTGTTCCCGCACCTCCACTCATCCCTCCTGTAAGCTGCTCCTCCTGCCCTGCCCGTCATACTCCCGGGGTCCCGCTGCCATCATTCCCTCTTCTGTCTGCACCAGAGTTGCACCCCCTCCGACACACATGACAGTTCAACGCAACTCCCTGGAAAAGGATCGTATCTCAGCAAGGGTGGCAGATCTCCAGATAACCGCTAAAGAGTTGCAGCAGGACGTCGCGGCGGGCCGGTTGGTCAGTTCCCCCAAACCCCCTCCCCCCGGCCGGGTTTGAGTCAGAGCCGCGTGTGAACAACCCACCTCTCTACGACAGAGACCCGAACTCGTGCCGGGCGTTTCTCTCCCAGTGCTCCCTGGTGTTAGCCCCGTCGTTTCTCACTGGAGGAGACCAAGGTCACTTTCGTCATCACCCTGCTTACTGGGAGGGCTCATAAGTGGGGAACAGCTGTCTGGGACATGAGATCACCCTGTTGCAACAGCTTTCTCTACTGCGGGTGATCGGGTCACTTCATTCGATCCTGTCCAGTAAAAGACAGGGCCCGTCAGTAGTGCAGAGAGCACTGATGGGCCGTGCGATGAGAGTCTCTCCACAGTCTTCTCTGTGTGTGTTCGAGTCCTGTGTTTTGTTTCAGGGGGTTTCTGCTCCAGCGAAGGCATTGGTGGACTCCGGGATGGAGGGCAACTTCATGGACAGCCAGGTTGCAGTCCGTTTAGGTATTTCTGATTTCCTCTTTCCGAACCCCTGCCCATGGTATCTTTAGTAGGTCACCACATGGTTATCATCAGACACGCCACACCCCTTATATGTCTTATTGTCTCAGGCAATCACCGTGAGGAGATTGTGCTGTATTTAACTGAGTCCCCCGGTACCCCCATAATTCTTGGGTATTCATGGCTACTGCAGCACAACCCTCACGTTGATTGGTTGAGGCGGTCTGTTTTGGCCTGGAGCCCATCTTGTTTCTTGTCCTGCCTAGGTGCTGCCTCTCTCCCTGTGTCTGTCTCCTATGTGTTGCAGGTGAAGGAAGCAGATCTCTCAGGGGTCCCGATCATGGAGTACCACAATCTCCGGATGGTCTTCAGCAAGTCCCAGGCTACGTCTCTCCCACATCACTGACACTTTGAGTACCGGGTCCACCCCTTTGGTCTTACAAACACCTCAGCTGTTTTCCAGGCCCTCATTAACGATGTGTTGGGGGATATGGTTGATAAGTTTGTCTTTGTTTAGCTGGATGATATCCTCATCTTTTTTTTCCCCTCTCTCCATGTCCAGCACATAAGGAGGGTCCTGCAGCGGCTTCTTACTAATCTTTATGTTAAGGCAGAGAAGTGCGAATTCCACACTGACTTTGTTCCGTTCCTTGGACATATAATCTCAGCCCAAGGTGTTTAAACCCGATCCTGCCAAGATCCATGCCGTTTATCTCTCCCACGAACTTACCATCATTCCCTTTTCTGTCTGCTCGTCGTTCCTGTGTTTGTTCATTTAATAATTTTTTTTCACATGCAATTGGATCCTCTCTCTCTCTGTGTTTTATCTGACAGATATAGTGAAAGCAAGATATAGCCATTAGTGGTGGCTGGTACGTTTTTGTTTTTACATTTACAAATGGCACAGACAGAATAAACATTACGTACATTTTTAATTTTTCGTAAATCTCAGGTCACCATCATCCGAGTATTAGACTACAGTACCCATAATCCCACATACCCGGCTGATTGCCTCCACACCTGTTCCTCATCAGTCTAGACACTGCTCTAGTGCAAAGTCTTGTTTTGTCTTGGTAAACATTTTTGGGCATTTTTCTGGTTTGTCTGTTTGTGTTTTCTATCCTGCTTTGGATATACTGTTAATTCCTGCTGCCTGCCCTGATCACTGCCTGTTTGGATTATTGTTTGTACCTACGCTGCCTGCCCCGACCTTTGAACTGTTTTTGGATTACAATTTCTGCCTAGCCCTTGCCATACCTGTCTGCCAGTTATCGACCATTGCCTGTTTAGACTTAGTTGTTTGTTATCAATAAACTGCACATGGATTCCCCTTCGCTGTCTCCTGAGTCCTTGTTACAGGTCTAACTGTACTCTGTAACACTCTAACAACTGATATTAACCACAATTCACTGCCAGAAGGAGGAGATTAGTGATGGTTCCCTGATTTCATAAATTAATTATATAGTAAAAATTACATTAATTGTTAATGATGACAATATGCAACAATATGAGTACTTGCTTTGATGACATCACAGTTCATCTGTAATTTGACAGATTCTCTGACAAGAATGACAGGCATTTTTTAGGATAATTTAATATATTTCCAGGATAGATATTACCTTGGGAGGTAAATAAAATGACCAAAGAAATAGCTATGGTGGTGGCAATAGAATTGGTTGGCTGTGCAGTAGGCTAGTGTGACTTTAGGTAAGATTGTCATAGTAAGTAGCAGTTTTGTAGCACTTTTGAGCATGTGACACTTTAATTTAAAAATGTTCAGTTTAGAAGAATTTGTTAAGAGTCCGTCGTTGGAGCTGCTTAACGTTTGTCGGAAACAGGACTTGTTTTTGGTGGCTGATCATTTT
>JAZGTI010012418.1:0-13770 GCA_036877585.1 Botia kubotai
ATGAGGCGCTGAACTCTGCTAGCATCAGTGCGCGAGAGAGACCGAGTGTGTTCGCTCCGCCTCAACTAAACGTTGTTTTAATAATCAAATGTCTCACAACGAATCGATTATGAAATTCGGCGCCAACTCTTTTAGTAATCGATTTTTATCGATTTAATCGATTCGTTGTTGCAGCCCTAAATCAGAGGAAGGTAAAGTTTAAAATTAAAACGTTTAAATGTAATATATTTTTCTCCTGGTCCTTATTTTAATTGGGTCATAAAAAATATCAATAATTATCGATATCGACCGATATGAAACACTGACATCGCGATACAGTTTTAAGCCATATCGCCCAGCCCTAGCACATAGTGATGATGTCATAAACTTTGATTGGCTGAGGCAGTTGTCCCAGGGTCGTCATCATAAAATGTTGGTCTCAGGACAGCTAGGACTCTATACATCATTGGAGATTTGGTTCCTTGTCTTGTTGGCTTGCTTGCTGGGAGACTGCTGTATATATTTTATGTATGTATGTATTCTACTTTTGCCTGTTGTGTGTAGTTCATGGTACTATTGCAAATCCCTCAATACCCCTGTCCCAAAAGATGTTAATTATTATATGCCGTCCCTATGTAAGCCAAAATGCATGTCTTGCTCAATTTTGTGGTTTTATCGGTTCAGTCAACCCTTTATTCATAAACATACTATAAACTTAGTATACCTAATTAGTCAGTTATTAGTCAATAATATTTTTTTTTATGTAAAGCTGCTTTGAAGCAATTGTAACATTGTAAAAAGCATTATATAAATAAATTGTGACAATTTATTTGTGACACTTATTGTTACACTTTATATTTCTTTTCCTTAACTTACCTTGACCACTCATCAAACAAACAAACAGCCCAAAAGAAGGTCTGAGAGACTTCAAGCTGTAAGATTTTTTTTCTGTCTATTAGTGTATAATTACCTTTTAACAATGCACATGACTTACGCAAAATCCTGCTTAGCAGAAACCCCAAACACCAAAGTCTGAGCCCAAGGCAAAGGTAAATCAATACTTCATATATTATGTCAATAATCAATGTATTATATATTAAAAAGAAGTCCCGTTTATAGGCATTGGCTTAAATTTGTTTCTAAAACAATGTAGAAGGCACCTGCAAAGGGCAAGAAGGCCAAGGAAGTAGAAAAGGCCAAACCAGAGAAGAAAAAAGATGCAAAGCCATCTGAGGAGAAAAACCCTGCAGAGAACGGAGAGGCTAACACTGAGGAAGTAAGTATATTTTCTTTAAATAGACATCCACTGGATATGTAGTCAACTGTATTTTTATCTCTTGAGATTTATGTAAAAAAAATCTCCTTCATTAAAGGGAGCAAACGTCGATGGAGAGACAGAAGGCAAGAAGGAAAAGCCCAACCAGAAAGAGGGAGCTGCTAAATAACAATGTATTTCTCCTGAGTCCCCATACCTCTTTCCTTGTAAACTACAGAAGAATATTTTTATTAACTATTTTCTAAGAAAGCAGGTGTTTTTCAGTAGATCAACATTAAAAATTCATTTTGTAGAGAAAATCCTTTTAATAGTGATAAATCTAATAACACTTCAATTTCTCCTCAAGAAGAACTGCAAGCAACAGCAGAATGGGAAGTCAGACAGATTGTGATTAGTAACATGCTGTTGTGCCATTTTTAAACATTTTAAAAAAGTAATTTCTTAAGTTTTTGATCTGAAACTGAAAGAGTTTGTTTGAGACACTAACATTCCACAGGTGATATGAGGGACATGTTTGTAGCCTGTATTGCATAGGAAGGGAGTTCTTTATAAAGTGTGTGTTTTGTTTCTGGGAGGTTGAGATTGATCGTAAGCTGTATTTTATAAATTGAAACCCTTTTTATTCACAGGTTTCTAAATCAACAGCCTTAATAAATGATTCTGGTCATTAAATATGTAAGCTACAATGTTAATGTATAGCTGCTGTGAAAAGGTATTCATACTTTTTATATGCAGTATGTAATGGTACCTTAAAAAGAGGAAAAAATGGAATAGCGTGTTAGCATAGCTAATAACACAACTGTGCTACAGTGTTAAATGTGCAGGTTGTGGCTGCCATAGATATAAACATTTCTGTAGTTTCATTCATGTGAACATGCCAGCAGTAGCAATATAGCAAAAATTTTAGGTTACAAGAAAAAAGTTTCATGATTTTACTTTCTGTTTTTATGTAGTTGTATCTGTAATTATTGGTAAAACACCAATAAACACCACGGTTGTATTTTCACTATGGTATTTTGAACTTTATTTGTTTTAAGGTAAAAACAACAATAAATGTTTAATGATACACATCATAAATTATAAAGATCTTATACAAGTAAGGGCAAAATATTTAATTCAGTTACCAAAGTCAAGTCCCACATGGGAAACATGCACATTTCTGAACAAAAAGAGGTTTCTAGGCCTAAGGAAATCATTTTTAACATAAAATGTATTGAACTGAAAATATTTTATCAGATCAAAATTGCATTCTGTGATCTTGATCTCTGTCATTTTAATAATTATCCTTAATTTATCCAAAAACTAAACCTCATCACAGAATCTAAGATTTGTCTATTATTGATAATTGCTTAAACTGCTGTGCCCTTTTAGGCTCTCAGACAATAACTACCTTTGTTTGTTTGATCAACATAGTACTATTAGTGAGGTAACCACTTTATATACTGTCACTGAGATACTGACATCATAATTTGACCATTAAATTTATTTTTTATTGCAGCATCGAAGCATCAGCATCATATTTTTATGGCAAGACATTTTTCATTGAATAGCAAGAGTGTGTGAAATTTAAAATTTTATTTCTTTATAATTAGTGAAATAATGTGAAACTTTCCAAAGACGTGACCAATGCAATAGTGCACTAAAACTAATTTTTTACATTCCAGTTGTTCTTAAAGTAATTTGAGAGGGTAAAAAATATTTTATATATAAAAATATAAACATAACAGTCTATTATTTTAAACTATCATAACATTTTATATTCTGTCAGTGGATAGCTTTGTGTAGTTTCAGGAAACATGTCTTAGCATTTGAGAAACACTGTAATACACACTATGCAAATAACAAAATCACACAATGTAATTAATATTATCATATGGATAAGAAATAGAGATCAGAGGCTGTTATTTTTTAAGGGATGTCAATGGAGAAAACAACTTTCGTTAGGAAAAAGCGTTATTATTTAATGAATCGACAGTCTGTCCACTTCAACATGTTTTACATTAAACAATACCTTTGTTGGGAACTGAGAGACAAGAGTAGGGAATGTCGGAACAAGTAGGACTCATTTACGCCATAACCACCAGTAAACCTGTAATATTACTATTTATTAATAAATACTGAGTAATATTATGTGGTATAGTATCTAAAATAAGAAATATCAACGTTTTCTTTGTTTGGCTTTCAGGTTTTACCAATTATAATAAGACTTGAATTGTAATGACGATTATGACTGCTATGTGCTTAATAATGATGAAATAACGCGTTTTAATGAATAAAGGTAAAACATAATTATAAAGACTTAATAAATAAAAAAAGATGTATTATTTCGTTGACGTCCAAATTTCAACAATTAAGTTACAATCACGTTTCGGAGACTAATATCACTGCTATGCATGCCAAATGAAGGTGTTTTTATGAGCAGATTAAAATCTAATCTTATATTGTGGCAAGAAACTGTGCAACATAAACTGTAATTGACTGTTCTGAAATTCTGTCATTGTCATTACTGATGTTCCTCGCATGATCAAAGTTCACCGTTATACTTTCTTCAATTGTAGATTAGCTGAGTTTGCCATCTCTCCATATTAACAGAATCTCTGGTTATACTGTCGCGTTTCACAGTGACGTCACGAACCTGCTGTTTCACATTATTTGAACAAAACGCGGTATTTCGCTTTTCTCCGAAAAATGTTTAGGTTAGAACGGCAACAGACATTTTTTGCTTCGCCATTACGACGATTTAAAACCAATTGCACTTGTTAGGTCCTTGTGGCTTCTGTTTCAATGAAGAAGACGACGACAGGTTGAACCCCTCCCCCTGCTTCCGGTGTTTAGGCGGAAGTAGCTATGAGGTCAGGCCTCATACTTCCAATGGCGACCGAAAACTGGCCGAACAGAAAGCGGGAGCGATCGCGGAGGGCTACGAAGCGTACAATCCACGTTAATTAAATAAATATTTTTTTCACAGACTATACCTAAAGTTATTTCAGATAGCGTATACGTTGAGCTATGGCTGATACTGCTGCAAGAAATGGGAGTATTTCGCCCCTTGAATCGGGTAAGGCACAATAAGTAACACTTGAGATATTAATAATAGCTGCTTTTATAGTTTGTTTATTGTAAACCGAATAATAAACGTCTTCGTTGTGTTCTTTTTTTTTTGCAGAATTATATTACTTGATTTCGCGCTTTTTGAGCACAGGGCCGTGCCGAAAAGCGGCCGAGGTGAGTTATCTGTAATCTTAGAGACTTTTATAAAGATTTTGTTTAAAACAATGTTCATTTGAGTGAGAGCACTGATCAGATGTCATTATCATCTGTTGCAGGCTCTTGTATGTGAGCTGGAGGAAAATCAGGTGTGTGTGCTTTTCATATTTATGCGTCAGTGTATGCTTCTCTTTTGGATGTGGATTTAGATAAATAATACTTTTCCATGTGGCTTCCCCTTAATTTATTTACATTTTTTTGCGAAATACTATTAAAGTAACTTGGTTTGATCACTTTCTTATAGCTCGTATTAACCTGACTTAACCCGTTTTTCCTAGCTCCTTCCACGTCGATTGGATTGGAAAGGAAATGAGCACCCGCGATCTTATGAAGATTTGGTAAGTGTTTTTAATTTTTCTGGAGCATATGTATGGCATGTGGTTTAATTCTCGCACGTGTTAATTTTGTTCACCGATTTATGATGAACCAGCAAACGACTGGCGCTGGGAACGACGTTTATCATCTCAGCTTAATAGGCTCAATCACTTGACAACCTAAATCAGAATGTGTATTGTTGTTATTACGCACAAAGCCGTGCGATTTTGTGTTTTGACTGCTTCCCTATTATTTAGTTCTGTATTGCAGTTAGGGTGTGTCCTGTTCGGACTGTAGCTACGTCATGGTGTTGAACCTTCCAATCAGATATCGGGATACGCAGTCGTCTTTAAATTTTGCATGTGACCTGCGCTCTGATTGGCTTACAAGCGGGCTTGTTTTGCATAAACTCTTTGCACTCTACCACACGAGGCAGGTCTTTAATTTATGTTTTCCTAAAGGGTCATGACCACGGGTCAGTTATTTTAGGATTGTAGTTAAGTTTTTAAATATCCAAGGTGTGAAAGCAAGTTAATTTGCTTAAACAAGGAAGGAGGAGTTTTTAAAGGGTTATTTTCAGTTTAAAATTTTTTTAGTTTGAGACCCAACCACCGGTCATATAGAGACCACTTTTCATTTAATGTCATGTTTCGTTGAGTATGTTACATTATGGAAGTAAAACGTAATGCTGCTCATGTTAACTTGAAACACCACAAAGAAAAATGAACTGTAAATTAATTGAGAATGTCTAAACTGTTAAGACACATCCACACAGATTGTGTTCTTCATTTTTTAAGGTTGCTGCCAACAGACATATTGCACCAGACCACCTGCTGCAAATATGCAAGCAGATTGGTCCGATTCTGGACCGTGAGATTCCGTCTGGTGTGACTGGGGTGCACTCCCTACTGGGAGCTGGGAAACACTCTTTACTGCGGACATCAAAAGGTAAGACCAAGCTGGAGCTTTATACTCCATTGGCCTTAATCTGTGCCTTAATTTCACTAATACCACCCCTCTTTCCATCTAGACTGCGGCAATAGTAGATGGAAAGCCTCTACATTTGCAGCCCTTCATAGAGGGCGACCACCAGAGAGGCCTTTAAGCTGCAGGGATCCCCTAAATATAGGTTAGTTCCTGCTGTTGTCTACTTTAAATGCTTTGGATTTCTTTTGTAGTTTGGTAAAAAAATGGAAATATGTTGATTGGTTGTTAAAAACAACTTTGTGCTGTATACGAATGCATCTGACAGTTGCTATAAATGTATTGTGTGGGTTTAAAAGAATGAACAAAATACTTGTGATATGCTGGAAAAATTGAGATAATGGGCATCAGGCAATGACTTTGCTAGTTAACCTTTCTGTTAAACTAGGCAATTTTTTTTTCCCTTGTCAGTTTCACAATTAGCCAGCTTTGTCATTTTTACATTTGCTGTTTCAGGATTTCTGCTTTAAGTTTGACTTAATATTGTGTAAAAAAAGTTTAGTTTAAGCAATTTTGTGTATGTATATCATTAAATTATTTTATGTATTTTGTGTGGTTAATGTTATTTTATAGCACTTTTCACAATGTAAAAATAGAATTATTTTATTATAAATATTGGTTTTAATAAATATTTTAGAACTATTTTTTTCACACATTCTCCCTAGTGAGCTAACAAAAGTAAACTGGGGCAAGACACAAAAAATACCTTCAGTCATTTAGACAAATTCATCTACGAAAATGTCTATACATGACACGTTTATAAGACCATTAAATATTGTTCCAAAATTCTCGCCCCGTTCTATAGATGTCTAAATATTGGTCATAGAAGATCCCACATTGGTCAATGGATCAGATGGATCATGTCAAATTACAGCGGATGCCTCTGCAAGAGAGTTCAAGCAGTAGATAATTTATTATGCCTAATGCTCTACCTGTCTTTCAGCAAAAGCTACATGTAAATTCTTCCTCAGTAATTATGACCAAATTCCAGAACCGATTTTTTTCATCTAATTGTCCAAACAATTTTTATGAAGGTTTGGGTGTCTGAGGGGGTAGGTGCTACAAAATGAAATTGTAGGAAACATTGGCAAAATAAAAAAGAACCATGTGTGAACTGTTTATGTAGGTAAACTCTGCAGTCAAATGGGTCACAAAAGTGTTGTAAAAAGTAATGCATATTTGTTGCTGTCTGAGTAGATTTCCTCTGTCTTACTGTAGTGGAGGTATGCCGAGGCAGAGAGCTCACAGGGGCTCAGTGCTTCAGCTCTGTGAATCCTGTCAGCAATTATCAACACATGAGGATGCACAGGAGAATTTTGGGACATCTATCTGCTGTGTACTGTATCGCCTTTGACCGAACAGGTTCCAGGATTTTTACGGTGAGCACACTTTGTCTGTCTCTGTTGTGAAGTACAGTTCTTGACAGTAAACCCAACTTGTTTCTGTTGTTTTTTTGACTCAAGGGTTCCGATGATGCCTTGGTAAAGATCTGGTCCTCATTTGATGGGAGGCTTCACTCTACTCTTAGAGGGCATCATGCCGAGATATCTGACCTTGCAGTTAACTTTGAGAATACCCTTATTGCAGCCGGAAGCTGCGACAAAGCGATTAGAGTCTGGTGCCTTCGAACCTGCGCCCCAGTGGCAGTCCTGCAGGGCCACAGTGGATCTATTACCTCTTTACAGGTGAGAGTACTGTATGACTTGAGCGTAGTAAATTACCAGCATACTTGTTACTTTGTTTTGCAAGATTGTTTCTATAATAAAAACACCCAGGTAATTTCATTGTGTAAATATGAGTAATACATATAATTTTGTATATTAAGGTGGTTAGATTTGTGCAATGCACAAATGTTTTCTTTAGTTAGTGGTTAAATTAGGGGTCAAGCCCTGAAGCGGCAAAGACCCCAATTGAAACCGTTAGTTTTCTTTTTCCGCTCTTGAAGTCTATGGCAGCCCATAGAACCATACAAAGGAAAGTTATGAAATTTAGCACACTGACAGAGGACAGTATGAACATTAACCACACCAATTTTTTTGCCCTGCCATTTTGAATTTTTCGAACTCCTAGGGCGTTTGTCTAATTTGCACAAAATTTGGTATGCATCATCTACATCCATCCTAGACAAAATGTTATTAAAAGAATTGACTGATCAAAAATCTTTCACGTATAGCGTGTAAACGAATTCGACGAAGAGCAGGCAAGAATAAATATAAGGCTGTATCTTCGCAACGCTTTGGTATATTTACACGAAACATGGTACATTTCATTACAGGCATGAACTGAGAGTGCATGCCTCGTTTTGTCACAGCGCCACCTACTGGTCCAGAAATATTAAAAATGGCTATAACAATATCTGATTTCCCATGGTCAGTCATTGTGGGTGTTGCCCATTTTCAATTTTGTCGTAAATTGTAGTTTTTAACAATCGCAATTGTATATCATTGCGAAACTTCATTCGGTTCATTACCACCATATTCTGAAGTGACCTGCAAAGTTTGGGGCCAATATATAGTACAATTTATGAAAATGCTTATAATAAGTAATTGCAATAACATATTGTCATGCAACTTCTTTCTTTAGATTCTTTGGCTCATGCCGAGTTCTACGATTCCTCATTTGTCATAATCAATGCTCCTGTTGACCATTTAACTTTCTTTGTTAAACCTACTTTGAATTCCTACTGCGTTTGTCAGTTTTGCACAAAATTCATTATGCATCATTTACACACATCCCTGACAAAAAGTTATTAAAAGATTTTAGTTAAAATAATCAGCCATTTCGTTCTCGTACAGCGCTTTGATGAATTCAACTATGAGCATGCAATAAATATATATGGCTGTTTCTTGGCAACGCTTTGGTATATTGACACGAAACTTTGTAGGTGTCATTGTCACAACATCCTGACCACATTAAAACAAAATTGGTGACAGCGCCACCTACTTGCCAAAATGTGTAAATCACTTTATTGTGCTGTAATGGGTTTTACCCATGTTTTCCTAAAAACTGTTTTTATAATCTTATTTTTCTTAATCTCATTGCTCAAGCATCAAATGCTTCCCGTAGAGCCGCTCATGGGCTTGACCTCGTCATTGCTGCTTGCAGCTATATTTTGTATTTGTAATTAGTCTATTTACAGTCTTAGGCAAACTTAATAGACAAATAAAGGTGCATTTAAATAAAAATGAATATTGCTAGTAACATTATATTAAATAAAGACAGTAGATTCAATATATCGCTTAGCCCTAATCTGTAGTGTTAATGATAGGTAGCTAAAGGTGAAATGGAGAAACATCTAGACAACATGTATCAGGGGCTGACTTTTCAGACTTATTTCTGGTCAGAACTCTTGAACTCTTGTTGAACTCTTGAACTCTGGTCAGAACAATGTGTTGATCTGCACTTGTTCCAACATGTTAGGTATTTATTTTTACTTCCTCTTTCTCTTTGTAGTTCTCTCCATTTGTCAAGGGCTCCAAAAGGTTCATGGTTTCCACAGGGACAGATGCAACAGTGTGTTTTTGGCAATGGGATGTCAATAACAGTTTCAGGTGAGCATTCGTCTGTAACTTTTGCCTCTCTATCAACTATCTCTCTATCTCTGTTTGAAACATAAAATTGCAGGTTGCTTTGCCTACCTTTCTTTATATATGTGAAAGTCTAATAAAGCCAAACTGATATTTCACAGGAAATCAGACCCGACAGCTCAAATTATAAATCTATATAAACTATAAAATTATAATTATAAATTATAAACTTGCAAAAGGGGCAAGATAAGGAGAACACTAATCTTTTATGTACTTGCCTAATAACTGATTTTTATCTTTTAACCACGAAAAATTCCAGATTGCAGCTTTAAAAACTGTTAATGTATAACAGTGTAGTGTAATATTCATAGTTGTTTGCAGAAGGTAAAGGTTTCCTGTTTGTTTATTAGCAATCGGCCACACAAATTCACAGAGAGGCCAAGACCTGGTGTTCAAACAGTCTGCTCTTCTTTCAGCCCTGGTAAGACTAACCAAACATCTGCAAAGTTTTTGTGTTGACATGTTTATGGAGGTTTTTAAATGTATACATTTGTTTCCCCTTATACAGGTGGCATGTTTCTTGCAACAGGAAGTACAGATGATATCATCAGGATATACTACCTGGGCAGTGGTAGTCCAGAAAAACTAGCTGAGCTTGACTCTCACACAGTAAGGGCTCCCAAATAAAGGAATAGTTCCTTTAAAAAAATGTGCCTACTCTGCCTTTAAGAGCTCCTCCATGTAGCTCCCAATTCTCATTCAATTCTGATATGGGACATAAAGACTAGTCACAGCAAATTTGTCACATTGTGTTTGTGCGGTTTTTTTTTGTCATTGGCTTCAAACTTAGCATAGTGGCATGTTTCAGTTGAAACGGATTTATAACTACAATGTCAAAGGTTTTCAACATAATTTAATTTTGCCTGTTTAACTGTTTAAAGCATTGATGAGTCTGCGTTACTTGTGTGAACTTTGTTTTAAATTTTGTGGCAATACTGTATTTCTATGTCGTCATGTGATGTGGTTGTTAATAGCTGCTTAATTTATAGGACAAAGTGGACAGCATCCAGTTCTGTCACTCAGGAGAAAGGTATTATTGATGGTTCAGTACATTGGCTCTGTTATTTTGTGCTGCGCTTGATTCTTCAGTCTTTCTGTAATATTGCTGTCTCAGGTTTGTGAGTGGCAGTCGGGATGGCACTGCTCGTATTTGGCGACTGCATCAGAGACATCAGTGGAAGAGCCTTTTATTGGACATGTCTGCCACTCTTCCTGGGTATAAAAAAAACAAAAAAATCTCCAATATTTTAGTACCAGTGAGTCATTCTGCAGCTTACTGTAGTTTCACCCTGGTTTTTGTAGGTCTGCACCTTTAACAGAGGACGAAAGTTTCTTTAAACCCAAAGTCACGATGGTGTCCTGGGACCTACACGACAACACAGTCATCACTGCTGTTAACAATCATCTCCTCAAAGTGTGGAATTCCTACACTGGACAGTTACTTCATATTTTAAAAGTAAGACTGTTACGAGGTTTATTTAACTGTAAAAATGTAGATTTGTTTTTTGGAAGTAGAAATATTTTTTTATAATTTATCTAAATTGTACTTGATTTGTTGATATGTTAGTGGAGACGTTGTATAACTGTCTGTAAGTCTACAATCGACAGTCACAGTTGACTATAGACTAGGACTGCATGATATTGAAGAAAAGTGCAACATGCGGTAACTTTCTAAATAATGCAATATTTGATGCGGTAGTGCTTTGAAGTTGTTAAAATCAATTTTAATTATAAAAATGCATTTAAAAACTAAAAATTATTTAACCAACACACTTCACATTTTTTGAGTAAAGAGACTAGTACTGGATTAATGCGTAGAACTAAAAGTTACTTCAAATTTGATTTTAAAAAACCATTGTAATATGCACATTGCAGCATACAAGTTTTTCAATATTTTGATATATCTTGCAGCCCTACTATATCAGCATGACTGCCATTACCTGGGACACTCAGCCTGTGGCATTGTTTCCAGGGATGAATCACAGCCATAAAACATGCACATATAGTGATATACTCTTTAGAACTAAATGTATCTCACTTTACCCACTGCGCAGGGTCATGAGGCAGAAGTGTTTGTTTTAGAGCCACACCCCTATGACCCTCGGGTCATGCTGTCTGCTGGCCATGATGGAAATGTCTTCATATGGGACCTCATCAGAGGCACCAAAACTCTGCATTACTTCAATATGGTAGAATGTCACATTTCCAGCACTTGCACATCCACAAGTTAGCATGCTTGTTAGTGCATACAGTAGTGATATTGTTTGATTTAAAATATGCCCTGAAAAATACTTTATGAATTGTGTTTTTTGCATCACTGGTGGTACCAAACTTTGGTCCTCAAGGGGGAGAAAACGTTGCTTATTTTGGTCACTAGGGAACAGGGCTCTTATAAACTGCGCTGTTATAAAAGAGCTAAGCTGTTGCTCTGCTTTGACAGTAGTTAACGTATGCAGGCTTAAGGCACAATACTGTAATATTCCCTGATATCTAGTTATATTAGGAAGTTAGCTGTCAGTCTAATCTCAGAATTGCTGTTGTAAATTAAGAGATATGCTATCGAATTAGAGATGACAGCTGTAATTCTAGTTTATAAATACTAAATATTATCTCCTGGGCATCTAAATGCTTTTTCTGTGTAGATTGAAGGTCAAGGACATGGTGCTGTATTTGACTGCAAGTTTACACCAGATGGCCAGCGATTTGCCTGCACAGACTCGCATGGACATCTGGTTATTTTTGGCTTTGGAAGCTCCAAGCCTTATGAAAAGGTTTGTATGAGTCATGTCAAGTCCAGCACAAAGATGGCTGATATAAAGCAACTTCCTACATATGTTCAATCTTTTCATTTACCTCTCTAAACTGATCCCCAGCTTCCAGACCAAGTGTTCTTCCACACGGATTACCGGCCGCTTATCAGGGATTCAAATGGGTTTGTTCTGGATGAGCAGACGCAGCAGGCCCCACACCTCATGCCTCCCCCCTTCCTTGTGGATGTGGATGGAAACCCTCATCCTCCCAGGTTCCAGAGACTTGTCCCAGGAAGAGAGAACATTGCAGACGAGCATCTAGTTCCACAACTAGGTTACGTTGCTACAAGTAAGATGTTCTTTTTTTGTTGTAGCTATTTTTATTTATTCCTAGTTAAGTGTTCTAGCATGTCAGGGTAGACTGTAAACAGTAGAATGTGTGCATATATCTAAGTGTGTGTCTTTCTGGTCCAAACTGATTAATGTTTCAGGTGACGGTGAGGTTGTAGAGCAGGTGATTAGTCAGCAGCCTGTAGAGAGAGAGGAAGCTCGCCACAATGTTCTGGATTATGCCATCCAGCAGCTCCAGGAACATCAGGACAGACAGGCTGCTGCTCAGGCAGAAGGTGGCGCCCCTGCCCGTGTTCCTGAGCCTGGGACTCCCCACAGAGGTGCCTGAACATTTACACATTACATCTACAATAGAAACAGCTCTGGCTTACTGGACGTGAGTTTAACTTTGCTAAAGTAAATGGCTAGTGACACAAGTAAATGGCTAGTGACATTGGCTGACATGAGTTTTTATTTTTTTGCTGATGCTGATATTTAAAGCAAGATGGTTGAAAGCCAATACAATGCAGATTTGTTTTATAAAATAACTGTTATTACAGTATTAGTATATAAGATTATTGGTATATAATGAAGTATTACTAAAACTTCATTATTTTGAAGGCAAAATGTGCATTATACATTTATAAGGCTCTTGGTGTATTTTGGAAATTAGGGGATGAACACTTGTTTATTGGCCAAGGGGCCACAGTTATTGGCTAATGCTGGTAAAATAGCTACATATAACTCACTCTCTAGGACGCTGTCTTTAAGGCACCGTATTAAACTTCTGTTCACAATGTCTCTATTGTCCTTAGACATACTTGTCTAGGTGAAATGTGCTTTAGAATGCATTCAGGTACATTAGGTTTTGCAGTGTAAAATTTCTGCTGTAGTCACATCACCACTCATAAAAAAAACCTGAAAATCATTAACTGCTTTTGACTGGACACCTTTAATAGTTTTATTGGGAAATAAAGCATTATATGTAGGGCTGGGCGATATGGCCTAAAAAAAAAAAATCCCAGATTTTTTTACAAAAAATCCGATTTACGATTTAAATCGATTTTTTCCCCCCTACTTAAAATCAATCTGCAGATGACAAAGAAGTTGGTCAAAACAAGTTTTAACTTTATTTTGTTTTGAACCCCGGCTTCTCCACAGTATATATGGGCACCATATCCTTTGCTATACACATTGCGACAGCATCCGTGATCGCTTTCCACCGGGCCCCATTTTTATCATAGCGGATGCAGTTTGTGAATGTTTCTACAACTGTAGGTTG
>JAZGTI010012419.1:0-15744 GCA_036877585.1 Botia kubotai
AATTTCTGATTTTATTTCAGTTTACGAAAATGTTTTTTAACCAATCGTTTTCGTCTTAGTTTCAGTTTTCGTTTACGAAATTAACCTTGGTCCACCGGAAGTCTTGGTTCCTGCCCAAACACTAAAAGTATGGGGATTTGCAGGTCGTTTTGTAATAAAACAGCACTTTTGGGAGGCATAAGGCCCAGTCCACTTTTTGGGTCACCAGTAGACCATGTAAAAGGTTATGCAGTGTCCTATTAAAGCGCTCGCACTGCCCATTCCCCGCAGTGTGGTAAGGGGTAGTGCAAGACTTTTACACCCCAACTGTTGCACAAGGCAAGACTTAAAATTCTGGCCCTGGTCAGAATTAATACATCCAGAATAAATACATCCTACACCAAACTTATAGAACCATTCCACTAAAAACCTCCAAAACCTGGACCACTATTTTAGCCCGTTGGTCTTATGTAGGCACTGCCAAGGTGTATTTTGTAAAAAAAAATCTGTCAGAACCAACACACTCTTTAGCCCCGAATGAGTTGGCTCCAACACTGTAAAGTCTACAGCCAAGATTTCATTTGGGCTAGAAGCCAACAAATGGCCATGGAGCTACTAGTCTGGGATTGAGTATCCTTGGTGACCTGGCACCGTTCACACTCACAGCATTGTGCCACATCGGATGCCAGACCTGGCCAAAAACAAAAAACAAAACGCTGCCATTCCTCAGCACTAGGGGGAACCCAGCACCTCCAGAACCTTAACAGCTCACCTATAACAGATTCTTCTTCCTGCAAGGATTGCATATCTACAGCCAAACTAGGCAGTACAGTGATTATTGCCTGAGAGACCATGTCTGTCTGCACAGACTGTTGTACCATGGCTGGAAGTGCTAACCCTGGCACTAATGCTTCCAGTTCACCCCAAATTGAATGATCTTGCTGGAAGAGGGCATTTGCATTTTGGTTGCTCCTTCCGGAGCGATACCTTAGCTCAAAGTCAAATGCAGCCAGTTGCTCTGCCCACCACTGCTCTGTGGCACCAAGCTTGGCAGTAGTCAGGTGACTGAGGACACCTCTGTCCCAGCAATTAATCCCTGGACATTTCAGTCATGACCCATTTAAGCACCAAAAATTCCAACTTCATGAAGCAATAATTTGACATTGCATTTAGTGGGCCTAAGACTACGGCTAGCATAAGATGTCAGGCATAACATTATTCCTTATTCCTGGGACAGGACAGCTCCTTATTCCCCATATTCCTGGGACAGGACAGCTGCCAAACCCCCACAGCTTGCATCTACCTCTAAAATAAAAGGGGGAAATCTACATAAGCCAATACTGGGTCCGATGTGAGCCTACTCTTCAACTCTTCAAAACTCACCTGACACTGCTCTGTCCAAGCAGCACTAAAACTGGACTCCACTCAAGCTCTAGGCTTACGACCAGCAAACTCAGGTACCAGCCAGTGCAGGGGGGCTGCCAACTTGGCAAAATGTTTCACAAACCACCTATAATATCTGACAAACCTCAAAAACTACTGGAGCTCTACCAATCCAGTAGGGCATGACCCTTGCTTCAGTGCCTCTCTGACCTGGATCTGTTTATACCCCTTTTCCCAGAAATTACATGTCCCAAATAACTTACCTCCCAATGAAAAACATACATTTAGCTAATTTACCTTCAACCCCTCTAACTCTAGCAGACTCAAAACTACTTCTAACCTCTCTAGATGCTGCATTACAGAGGGGGAAAACATCACTATATCATCCAAATACAAAAGGGACTGACACTGCTGATCCTCAAATAACGTCTCCATCAACCTCTGAAAGGTGCTTGGGCCATTGCAGAGCCCAAAGGGCATATGATTACATTCAAAAAGACAGAACGGAGTACAAAAAGTGGTCTTATGCTTATTCCCCTCTGTTACAGGAACCTGATTGTACCCACTAGCAAGGTCCATGGTAGAAAACCGATGAGCCCCCGCCAGTTAGTCTAATGTTTCTTTTATACACGGCAAGGGAAATGCCTCCTTATGAGTTTTAGCATTTAACTGGTGGTAATCCACACGCATACACAACGTACCATCTTTCTTCTTGGTAAGCACAATGGGGATGCATAGGGGCTACAACTCTTTCTAATAATGTTTGCCTCAAGCAAATGGTTGATGCGTTTTTACCATGTCATACTCTGACGGAGGTATCCGCCGGTACCACTGTCGAGCTGGGACTGAATCTGTCAAAGGGATATCATGAGAAATGAGCTGGGTACAAATCACCCTTATATGCTGAGAAAACAGTCAAATTCTAACAGCAAAGATTTACTTCTGAAGGTAACACATACCTGTGGTCACTCTTATTAATGCAGGTTATGCCAAAAGACCTGCCAGTAAGCTGAATTCTGGTGGTTCAAAGAGCACTGTTTCACCGGCAAAGTGCCCTAAACAAGTAGCAGCCACTACTTTCATCGTACCACCCAGAATACGACATGCTTTACGCCCTCGCAATCGGACTTTACCTAGATGTCGTGGGGCACCACTTGCCTGATGACTGTGTTGTAAAACTTGTAACACCAACGGAGAAGCCCCTGACAATGATAGAACATCAAAAAAAGGGGGGCCGTGCTGCCCAAAGAGGTCCTGATAACACAGACTCTGCACATTCATTCCCAGAATACTATGGCCTTGAACACCAGTGCCTCCAGGAGGATCACAGACAACTAGAACACCACATCCACAGAATATCTGACCACAGAGCCCAACATCTAATTCCAAATAGCCTGTGTACAGTATTAACAACCCATTAGCCGCATGAAGCTTGTGCAAACTGTTCCAAAAAACAACTTTCTGTGATAGTAGACACCACAGAGCCAGTATCAATCAAACAGGGCACCTGCAACCCCTTATACCAACGGACCTCATACCTTCATATCTAACTTCATAGAGTCATGGGCACCTGTCACCTTTACTGTGACACCTGAGTTCGGCGGGACCTAGTTTTATGTTGGCTGTGGCAAAACTTGCCCTGTCCCCCTCCATGACGGTGACTCATGTTGCCATAGAGAGGGAGGGGAGCACACTACCTATCACATTCAAAAGCCAAATGGCCTGGTTTTGGATCAATGGCAAATTGATAAAAATGGCAAAACCAATCCCTCTGTACGAGACACGCGATGGGCACGCTGACGGAAAACTTGCAACACTGAGTTGATCTAACTGTTGTTGCTGTGACATTAATATCTCTCACAATTTGCTCATTTCTGACTGAGAATGTCCCTGTACCCCATATTGAATCCCATAGGTTATAGGCACAGACTGGCTTCTACGTCTCGCACCCCCTGGCATTCCCTCCTGCTCCCACCTAATTTCCTCCCTGCACACTTCCAGTAAAGTAGAAGCAGGCTGGCAGCGAACTAATTCCTTCTGTTCCCAGCGGAGAGCATTTTCAGTGACATGCTCTACAAACTGATCACGTAGCACAATTTCAGAAATAGGAATAGCATTTGGTGACCTGTCTAACTTTCTCCAGGAGAATCGTTCTAACAGGGAATCCCAATCTTGCTGCCTCAGAGAGAACACTTCTTTTGAAGAGCTACATACAACTGGGAGCAACTGGGCACAAAAACTAATTGTTCTGGCTCAACAGACTCAGTCCAGGCAGACGGAGGAGGGTCAGGCACCACTGTGAAAACAGGCACATTACTAGGGCCAGGTAACTCACCTGGCAACTGCCCTTGTTGCAACCGATCATTATCTGCTCACAATTGTGGCAATAATGTCGCAACTCTTGCATCTCTTCTTCCATATTTGAAATCGCTTAATGTAAAGAAAGGGCAACCAATACAAGAATACAACATACCCGAAGTCAAATCGCCCCCTGCTGTTTTCCTTCCATCCCAAAGGTTTGAAAGACCATCCAAACCCAAAATTTGAAATTAACACTCACTTCTCAAAAAGTAATCCTTGCCTTAACTGGTAAATCCTGCCGACTATGCCAGAATGTGGCACACCCCTAATAGGGGATAAAGGGTAAACCAATATTTGTTTGATCCGACTACATCACCCTGGTGGTATCGAAGGCAAGGAAACAAAGTTAGGAGCAAGTATCAATACAAAAGTCCTTTATATAAACATCATAAATAGAAGTTCTTCAACCTTGATTATCACTTTCAAGAACACAACTACAGGGCCAGGCTTAGTGGGAACAAGGCAGGCTGACTCCATCTCACAGTTTCACCTAACCCCCACCTGAAATTCACACCAAATCAGGCACCACACACACATTAGAACTCTGTCGACACACCAGCACACAGTGAAACACCACCAAATGAAGGCAGTCTCACCGGTACTCACTGGTAGTATTCACCGGCTCCTGGGGACAAAACAAAAGAAAAATACTGAAGAACACACAAACACAACAAATAGCATGCAACACAAAATAAAACCTTAAAGTACAACAATCAAAGTTTGAGAACCTCAGCACTCAAACACACTGACCAGGCTACCTGCAACATAGACCATTAAGCAGCGCCTAAGTGGCACCCAAATTACAAGGCATGATAAGAACAATACTTGTTCCAAGTTTGGTGACTATATATGAAACTAACCCATCACCTTGGTCAAAAGGGATTACTACAGAGCTCCCATTAACACCCAAGCTTTTGCCTATGCTAATGGCCAAGCACTACAATGTGGTCATTTTATAAATGTTCAATTCAATTCTATTTTATTTTACTTATATAGCACATAATTTAAGATTAAGAATTTTACATCAGACATGTCTTTACTTTATTATGACCAAGTCTGAAGTGACCTGAGTAGACATAAGATTCATGCCACAGCTGAATCACGTCACAGAGCAGACAGGGCAAGCAACTGCATGCCTTGTTGTAAACATTGTACATTGTAACCTTCAAGCATGCCAAGTAAAGCATTCCAGGCATTCTCCTCACTAACGGACAAGGAGTAGAGCACTCACCTGTAACTCAGGCCAGAGGCTTTTTCTTTAAATGTTCCTGTACGCTACCCGCCTCAGGGAGAGCTTTCTGGAGAGAGTTTGCTGTTTTCCTGAGTTTTAAGTTCATTTTAATTATATACTACTTTTTACAATTTTTCATTGTTACAAAGTGACTTTACAGGGTCAAGTTTTAGACAAACTAGTGGATCCAAAAAATAAAAAACAGATATAACGGTATGACGCAGTTTTGCTATGATGAAATTAAAAAAGGAAAGGACAAGGAATATAATTTAGAAGTCCTGTAAAATGTACACTGGCATTAATAGCTGGAACGATAAGTAGGTAAGTAAAATAAATTAATGAATAAATGAATAGGGTTCTGTAAGTATTTGGATCTGATATGAGTAAGCCAGAGGCGACAGTAGAAAGGATCCAAAACTCCAGTGGTTAAGTGGAGATAAACCTTGGGAGAAACCAGGCTCAATGAAGAGGGCCAGCTCTCCTCTGGCACATTAACAAAGCACTGCTGCAACTAGACAGAGAGATGCTGTTGATTATTGAGAGAATATTATAGAAGTCTGTCTTTCCCTCTATGCATTGTGGACTATCTCTTAGTCTGTAGACATCCATCTAAGTTCCATTTTTCTAGTTGCTTTCCTTATACATTAAATAGTATATACATATAATAAGTATATACAAATAAGTATATACATACTTGACCTAGAAAGATGGTGCCGATGGCTGATTCTGTGTATTGGTAAAATTGGTCTTTTTTTGGTTTTTGCATGCTCATCACCACTAGGTGTCAGCCTAGTCCAAGATGACTGCCATACCTCCCAGAACAACATGAAACATTGTGCCATTTAAACTTGGACATGAATTAATAAAAATGTTCTGTGCTACGACTGTTGAAATTGTTAGAATTGCTATTAAGTAAATTCCTCTTAATGTCATTCCAATTCAAATTCCAGTTGAACATCCTGTGGGGTTTGATGAAAGCAGCCCAATTCAAGATTTTGATCAACCGTAATATTATCTAAAGGCATACATAAACACACATGCTGTGTTTTGCTAATTCAATACATGTAAGGTAAAGATGAGAGATGAGCTTTTCTGTCTTTGTGTTTGTTTTGCCTGTGGTATAAAATAGGCCTACTATCAACATAAGAAGTGCATAAATGGCTAAAAGGAGAGTTCTAAAGAGAGTTTTCACACTTAAAGTGTTTTCACCTCATCCCCCTCTTCATTTTGACAAGGAAAGCAATATGCTATAATTAGTTTGTAGTTGGAACATGTTTCTGGCATCAAGTACAAATGGACAATTTTACCTTAGTAACATGCATTTGTAACCAATGATGTATATAAAATTTAAAGCAGGCATTAAATTGACAGAGAAAGGCATCTGTTAACTGCACACATGACAAGCATATGGAGACTGACCTACGGGACTTTTCTTTGGGATTTCTACCCAAAGACGCAGATCTAAAGGCTCTAGGTACATGCAGCACTTTCCAAAGTTCTTTTAATTAGTAAGTTCTTTATATTTTCTTTGTCATGAAAAAGTGAAATAATCTGTGAAATTTGCAGTCAACACAGCAATTTATATAATTCAATAGATAATAAACTTGTCTTCCCAACTATTTTAAATAAAAAGGTCCAAATAATCTTAATTCTTGGGTCTTAAAGTTTAAGAATATGTCACACTTTGTGATAATGAAATTAAGCAATTAATTGCAGAAAAGGACAATTTCTTAATGTCAGTTAAGCAGATTGACAAAATTATGATATTTCTGTATGATTTTATTTTTTTGGTTACAGTCAATAAGGTCAAACCTTTTAGGTCATTGCACCATCAACAAAGGGTACTCCACCTACGCACCACAGCAGACAACATAAGATGATCCTTATAAATAAATACTTTTTCATGAATAATTTTACATTATTTACAATAATTGTATATTTATTTAGGTTTAAAATTTTTTATACATTTTTAAACCATTAGTTAATTTTGGTTAATGTTAGTTTATGCAAATACAATTGTTCATTGTTCATTCATATTAGTTTATTGTGCATTAACTAACGGAAACATTTATAACTTTTGATTAAAAAGCAATATATTTTCCTGCATGATTTTTCAATCTAATGGCTCATCAATACTTTTTTTTGTATTGTAATTTGTTTGTGATGTTTATTTAATAATTATTAAAAACTTTATTTACCGATATTTTCTTTACAAACTTAAGTGTTACTGTATTTATTGTATACTATATTTAAGACTTGATTCCCACTCATAAATAAGAATATTGTAAAAGATACAGAAATATTACTTTCACATTGTTTGCATTATTAAAACTGATTAGAAACACAATTAAAACATAAACCATTAGGCTCCTATCTTTAAGAAATTTAAATATAATTTTTGTGATGTTGCCATGACATTAGTTATTAAGATAAACGATTGAGCCGGAATATTCAAAAAATATCTTCACACATCTGTGTGTGGCAGTAATGTGACATTTCTTGTACATGTTGAGCTAAACAGTGACAAGTGTGAAATGAAGGTGGCATTAGATGAAGACGCTGTTGTGGAAGATTATGGTGTGGAGCGCATTGGGTTTGGCTGACATTTAGTGCGGCACATCGGAATCATCAGCAAGGGCTTAATTCTAGTTATTATTCTGCTTCAACTGATGCATGATGGAAACAGGATGGACAAAGTGTGGCAAAGGAAACCTAAACCGCACATTATGCCAGGGCTGCCTGGAGAGACGTCTCACCCACTGCAAAGCAGAGGAAAATCATCTTACATTTTAAACTGATTTAAATAATTTGCATACTTTGTTACGTTGTTACTGATTTTTGTAAAATCAAAACCAAAATGGTTGATTATTTGCTGATTATTTGCTTTGACTGTCACTGAGATGCAGTAAAGTTTGACAATTTTGACAATGACAAGGCTAGGACCACGTAAGCAGCTAAAATTAGCAGATCACTGAAATGTTGCTGAACTGTGATGTTTTTTTGTAACCTTTTGTAACCTTAGCGCGACTGATGTGGTTTACATATAATCTTTAAACTTAATAGGCTTAAAACCTGTGATATAAAAGCTTGAGCATTTTATAGTCATAATTAGAGTCATATTAGAGATATGTATAGGAAAAACTGAAATTTGAAAAAATGTGGAAAGGTTCAAGAAGTACATAAAAAAACGCTTTTAACGACTGTCTTACAGAAAGAAAAGTAAAAATGAACAGTTAAGTGAAAAATTTAAAGTTTAAAAATTTAAAGATTTAAAGTAAAGATTTAAAGTAAAAATTAAAAGTGTGGCAGTATTTACAGTGTAGCATGTAGATAAATATATATGTATAGATGTATATAGATATATGTGTAAATATGTATGTCTGAATATGTATTGTGACGAGCGTCTTCGGACTGATCAGCGTCGCCCTGGCAACCAACATGCCGCACCTGCACGCCCTCATCACCGGCTGCCATCAGCGCGCGGCGTTAAAAGCCGCCGACGCCCGCGCTAAAGATGAGTTTTGTCTCGTACTGGCTATGCTGACACTATTATCTCTTCTCAGAAAGCAGCAAGTGACCGACAGCCCACCTGGAGCACGCCTGGACACCCACTAAAACCATTACGAGGAGCGCACGGAGCACCAGCCACGCCACCTTTACCACTTCCTGCACCACATTCAATCATTTATTGTAATAAACCCACCCTCCGGGGCTTTTTCACTCAGCCTGCCTTGTCTTGTGATTCTTCACCCGTGACATCTGGTGGAGAATGCGGGCAAGTGTTTGTGCAGCCCACATTAAAGATCGCTTTTTTCCTTCTGTTTATCTGTTGCAGCGGAGAACGGCGCGCTTTCCCCTGGAGCATGGAGGACATTTTGCAGCGCCTCACCGAAGTTAGCGTCCGCCAGCAACAAATCGTGGAGCATCTGGCCACGCGGCAGAGCAGGGCTGAAGAGGAGCTTGCTGCCATCCGCGCCCACGCCCCCCAGCACGCTCTGCTGCCCGACCCCCGAGCGCAAGCCGCCCGCCTACTGCCAAAAATGTCAGCCGACGATTATGTGGAAGCGTTCTTGCAGGTCTTCGAAAACACCGCTAACCGTGAGGGGTGGGCCAGGGAAGACTGGGCACGGCTGTTGGCAACCCTACTCACCGGCGAAGTGCAACGCGCTTATTTCTCGCTGCCGCCCGTGGCCGCTGAGCACTACTCGGAGGTCAAACGGGAAATCCTTGCAAGGCTGGGGCTCTCTCCAATCTGCGCAGCGCAGCAGTTCTACGAGTGGGAGTATAAAGCCCGGGTGCCAGCCCCTCATCGTCGCAGACGGCCACGAGGACCCCGCCACCGGCCGGCGCTACTGGCTTCGGACAGCGGGAGAGATGGTGAGTCGCCCTCTCAGAGTACTAACCCTTTTTGTGATGTGTTCCAACAGGCCGTGGAGGGAGGCTCATTTGCCAAGGAACAACGGGAGGACGACCGCCTCAAGCACTGCTGGGCCCAGGTACGGACCATCGACGGTAAGGACGTCCTCCCTCGGCCCCATCCTCTCCCGCATTTCATCGTCCGACAGGGTCTGCTATACTGTGTCGCCCAACGAAGGGGGGAGGAAAAGGAGCTCCCTGTCGTTCCGCGGACAAAGACGGAGACCGATGGCAGGTCACTTGGGAGTGGCCAACACCATTCAGCGAATCCGGGACCGTTTCCACTGGCCCGGCCTGGAGACCGATGTTAAGGGGTTCTGCCGAGCTTGCCCGACCTGCCAGATCACCGCTCATTCCTCTACCCATCATTGAGGTGCCCTTTGAGCGCATCGGGATGGAGCTTGTGGGGCCGTTGCCTAAGCCTGCCCGAGGACACGAGCACATCCTGGTGACTGTCGACTACGCCACCCGGTATCCAGAAGCAGTCCCCCTGTGGAAAGCTACAGTGAAAGCCATTGCCCAGGAGCTGTTTCTGTTGGCCAGCCGAGTCGGCATCCCAGCAGAAGTCTTGACCGACCAGGGAACACCGTTCATGTCCCGGGTAATGGCTGATCTCTGCAGGTTGCTGCAGGTGAAACAGTTGAGGACAACTGTGTACCACCCCCAGACCGACAGGCTTGTGGAGCGGTTCAATCAGACTCTCAAGGAAACAAGGGAACAACTATAACACCTTAACCTGTTGAAAAAGTGGAACGGGACCCGGGACCAGGTGGCCGTCCTCAGTCTCTCCGATCCTGTGGTTGTTGACATCGACCCCCACCTGTCAGCCGCCCAGAAGGCTGAGTTACAACACCTGGTCGGTCAGTTTGCGGATGTGTTCTCCTCCCGGCCCGGGCAGACCAACGTCATCCAACATGACATCAAGACGCCCCCTGGAGTGATCGTCAGGCAACGGCCCTACCGAGTCCCGGAGGCTCGTCGGCAGGCTATTGAGGAGGAAGTCCAACAGATGCTGAAGTTAGGGGTAATTGAGCCATCCCACAGCCCTTGGTCCAGCCTCATAGTGATGGTACCCAAGCCGGATGGCACCCTCCACTTCTACAACGACTTCCGCTGCCTGAATGCAGTCTCTGAGTTCGACAGTTATCCCATGCCTCGGGTCGACGAGCTCTTGGACCGGTTGGGGAGGGCCCGGTATATCTCTACCTTGGATCTCACAAAAGAATACTGGAAAGTACCTCTCACCTGTTCTGCCAAACAGAAAACTGCTTTTTCCACGCCTAGTGGCCACTGGCAGTACCGGACCCTCCCCTTCGGACTCCATGGGGCCCCCGCGACGTTCCAGCGTATGATGGACACCCTTCTGCGGCCCCACCAAGCCTACGCGGCCGCCTACCTGGACAACGTGGTGGTCCACTCCGAGGTCTGGGACGAACATCTGGACCGGCTGCGGAGGGTGTTCTTGGAGCTCCGGCGGGCTGGACTAACCGCCAACCCCCGAAAATGTCACCTGGCGCTCTCCGAAGCGAAGTACCTGGGATTCCAAGTCGGTCGTGGCCTCATCCGCCCTTAGGAGAAGAAGGTCGAAGTGATCCTCACCGCCCCAAAGCCGCAGACCAAGACCCAGGTACGAGCCTTGGCGGGGTATTATCGCTGCTTCATCCCCGACTTCTCCTCCTTAGCTGCCCCTCTGACAGACCTGACCAGGAAGGGGCAGCCCGAGAGGGTCGTATGCATCCCAGCGGCCGAGGAACCGTTCACCCAGGTCAAGACGGCGCTCACCTCCTCTCCCGTGCTTCGCGCCCCAGACTTGCGAGAGGGCACCCAGAGAGGTAGATCCTTGGTAGAGAGCCATACTCACTGACCAGGAATGAGGAGTGTGGTGACGTTCAGCGACCACCTTGGTCCTCCTCCAGGTATAATGCCATCACCAGACAAAGACCAGGTCTGACGGAACCACCTTTGAACGGAACCAACCTTGGGTTCCTGTGCAGGAAACAAGGGAAGTTAATAACCAAGAAAACACTCACAGAGACTCGATGCAGATACCGAGAGGGAATTGTAGGTGTACTCAATTCATGAGAGTTGTTGGCACCAGGAACTTGGATTTTGAGAGGTCAGACAGCACAAGAGCTCGGAGATCCTGGTTGGCTTGTACGCATTGCCCGTTGGTCTAAGGATGAAAACCAGAGGACTGACTCGTAGAGACTCCAATCTGTTGACAAAACTCTTTCCAGAACTGGAAGATAAACTATGGACCCCTATTAGACACAACTTCAAGTGGCAGGCCATGAAGCCAAAAGATGTGAACCACCATGACTTCAGCAGCCTCCCGGTCTGAAGGTAGCTTGGGCAGAGGGATGAAATGGACTGCTTTGGAGAACCGGTCCACCACCATTACAATAACAGTGTTACCATTTAAAGAAGAAAGTCCAGTAACAAAATCAAGAGCAATGTTTGGCCAAGATGGGAGGGAATAGGAATGGGGTGAAGCCAGACAGCGCCAACCCCAAAATCAGATGCATCGACCTTTACAATGAACTGCTGTTAAGGATCGGGATAACAAAGAACAGGACCAGAGATGAAGCGAGACTTTAGTTCATCAAAGACCCCCTAGGCTTGCAGGTTCCACTTGAATGGTACCTTGGTGGAGGTCAAAGCCATGAGAGTTGCAGTTACCTGATTAGTAAGTTCTTGATGAATCATTTATGGTAATTAAAGAAACCCAGGAAATGCTGCAATGCCTTACAAGAGTCTGGAATCTGCCACTTGATCCCCTCAGCTAAAATAATATGCCCCAGGAACGTGACTGACTTGCCGTAGGATTTACGCTTCTCTGCCTTGATAAACAACTTATTTTCTGAAGCCTTTAAAGGGCCCTCCTAAAGTCTTGAGTATGAACCTGGAGAGAGGGAGAAAGATAAGAAAATTATCCAGGTAGACAAAGACAAAATTATTTACCATGTTTCTCAACATTTCATTAGTAAGGGTCTGAAAGACAGTGGAGGTGTTGGTCAGACCAAAGGAAAATATCAAGTATTCAAAGTGCCCTGTTGGAGTGTTGAAAGATGTCTTCCACTTATCCCCCTCCTCGAGAGGTCTAGCTTGGTAAAGACCCTGGACAAAGAAGAAACCCACACCAACTGGAGACGAGGAGAGACGAAAGAGATCGGCCTTGAGGGATTCACAAATATTCATCCATGGCCTCTCTGTCGGGACTGGACAGGGAGTAGAAACGACCCTTAGGAAAAGAAGTGTCTGGGAGATCTATGGCACGTAGGGACAGTAAAATGGTAATGATGCAGCCCGGGACTTGTTGAAGACCAGCGGAAGGTCATGATACTCTGACAGGACCCCTGTAAGATCAGCCACCTCAACCTACAAAATAATATGAAAATAATATTTGAATACCCGTTACTCTAACCATAATCAACAAAGTAGTAACCACGTTTGCTTTCATAGATTCAGGAGCTGCAGGCAATTTTATCTCTCTCGTATTTGTTGAGCAAAATGATATAATGTTAATCCCTTGCGATTCCTCTTTAGCAGTGGAGGCGTTAGATGGCCGACCCCTAGGAGTCGGAAAGGTGGAGTACATGACTGAGGACACTCGACTACAGATAGGTGTACTCCATTTGGAGATGATTCAGTTTTATGTGATTCCCTCATCGAATCATTCTATTGTTCTGGGACTGCCCTGGTTACACTCTCACGATCCCGTTATCTTCTGGAAGGAGGGACAAATTATCAATGGGGTTCAATCTGTCATAGTCGTTGCCTGGCCCAAGTAACCCATATTACTAAGATCCCATCCGTCCTAGGGGAGTTACCCATTCCGAAACCCGATATACCTCCAGAGTATACCAATTTAGCCGAGGCCTTTAGTGAGAAAAAGGCCTCACAATTACCTCCCCATCGCACAGTAGACTGCACCATTGACTTGATACCCAGTGCAACTCGTCCTTGAGGCCAAATTTTCCCGTTATCTCAACCTGAATCAGAGGCTTTGAAACTGTATATTGCAACTGTATATTGGTCCTATTGCAATCAGCGCCAATCTACAGTAAGTACGCTCAAAACTCTCTTGTGAAACCAGCTACAGGAATGACTCCCTTCAGGTGTGTCTTAGGCTTCCAGCCTCCACTGTTTCCCTGGGTCAATGGGTCTGGTTGTCATTAATTACCGTATTTCTCCTACTTTTCATATTTCTCTGCTGAAGTCGGATGGCCAGTTCTCCTCTAGCCTTTTGAGCAAATATGGTCACCCAGATAGGACACCCAAATTCCTAGCTGATGATGAAGACTTTATAGAACATCTATCATGAGTTACAAATAAGTTTTTTTGGTCCATTAATTAAATTGTCTGTTTTATCTTAATATTTTATCTTAATATTAAATTGAGTTTTATCTGAAATTAAATTTTTAATATCAGCTATACATTAATGCAGCTATGCTCTATGTAGCAGGGCTGTAGTTGCGGGTTGCCTTTTTAGGATACGAGTGTGTTTATTACACAACAGCGTAAGACAGTTATTCTTAACCTTCTTTAGGCACAGAAAAGCAACTGTCTTAAATTCTGGATGCACTCCTCTGTGAGGTGTGCCATCAAATTGATTGAGTCCAACTCAATCCCAAGAAACGAAATGCTCTGCACTGGGGAGAGCTTGCTCTTTTCCCAGTTGACTCAAAGCCCCAATTAATCCAAGTGGCTGAGAACCATGTCTCTGTGTGCACACAACTGTTCTCAAGAGTGGGCCAATATTAACCAGTCATTGAGGTAGTTGAGAACACATATGCTGTTCTCCCTTAAAGAAGAGAGAGAGCAGCCTCTGTTTCTTTGGTGAAGATGCAAGGGGACAGGGACAGACCAAAGGGGGGTACCCTGTACTAGCACGTTTGACCTTCGAAAGCAAAGGAAAAATAATTATTAAGGTCTGTGTGGAGGAAAAATTGAGACATGAAAGTATGCATCCTTCAAGTTTATAGCTGCAAACCAATCTAGATGCTGCACACAGATCAGAATGTGCTTGAAAGGGACACTGTGAAAAGGCCTATTTAGAATGCTGTAATAGACACCCCCCCTCAGGACGAGTCTGAAGGGAGGAATATGACCCCTGCCTTGCCCTGGGTGGGATCCGTCCACAAGAGCATGTCGGTCCTCTCTATGCCACCTGTCTTAGGACTGCTTTGAAGCTCTGGGAGGGTTCTTGGCAGTTAACTGGTGGGCAGCCGGTGCCTGTTTGGTGAGGAGACAAAGTGGGTTGCCTCTGGGGCCTGTATCCTGTGGTACAAACATGCTGAGGCAAGATGTGTTTAATCTTCTTCAAAATCTTCTACAGTGTTTCCAAACAGACCACCTCATGAGACTGAAGCATCAAGAAAGCATACTTTATCAGCATTTCAGCAAGGTTTAGCCATAGGTGTCGCTCCTGGATAACTATTGTTGACATCAATCGACCCAGTGCCCGCACCATGAATTTCGTTGCCCTCAGGATGAGATCCACTTCGCTGCCCTGCCAATGAGAGTGGTGAGGACAGATGAGCCCACAAACCATGTACAGACAGTGAAAGGTACCTTCCATGACTTTGTGAGCTCATCATGCTTGCATGGAAAGAAAGGGACTGGGGCGAGGGGCGGCTGAGAGTGGCATCCAGAACCCAGGAACCAGTCATCCAGCCACAAGCATTTCAGGGTGGGTAGAGGATTCCATTTCAATTTCAATTCAATTTTATTTATATAGCGCTTTTTACGATGTTACATTGCTTCAAAGCAGCTGTACATAAAAAAGAATAGTAGTAAAACACAAAGCAAATGTCTGACATTTTAATGGTATTATTGCAAATAATATGTGTGGGATAAGACTAATACTATAGTAGGCCTATAGTATGTTTACGAACAAAGAGCTGACTGAAAAATTGTTAAGCAAAATACATGCATTCCAGCTTACATAAATTATAGTTAAGCAAAATACAAGCATTCCAGCTTACATAAGAAAGGTATATAATAGGCTACATCATAGGACAGTGCTATAAGGGATTTGCAATAGTACCATGAACTACACAACATGCAAAAGCAGCGTACATACATACAAACATAAAATATATACACTAAAATATTGGACGTTTATAATTAACAAAACCCTAGTCTAAATTAGACATCAGCAGTCTCCCAACAAGCAAGCCAACAGGGCGACAGTGGCAAGGAACCAAAACTCGAATGATGTATAGATGGAGAAAAAAACCTTGGGAGAAGCCAGGCTTGACCAGGAGGGCCAGTTGCCCTCTGGCACGTTAAAGCTGCAATTTGTAACTGTTTTAGATGTGAACAGAGTTTATTGTGATGATTTATAGTTAATTGTAGGTGTAAAACTGATG
>JAZGTI010012420.1:0-15744 GCA_036877585.1 Botia kubotai
CACTTAGGAACTATTTAAAAGCTATCTAATGGTCTAAAACTCACTGGGCTTCAGTGTTGTGTTGCATGATTTTATGCCTCTTAAGAGGCCATAAACACTGTTTCACACATAAAGTATTGTGATGTTGTAATTAAATGAGAGAATACAGGCAACAGAACAATGTTCTACAGCACATTTTTCACACTGAGCAATGCTGTCCAGTTCTATTACTATCAGCTTTGGATCAGTTGTATCATCTGTCACTTGTATGACACACCCTACATCATCTGTGCTACCAGACCAGCTATACCTCACCAATCGAAAGACATTCTGAACAAATGACAATGGCTGCTTATTGTAACAGATTTAAAACTGCTCTATCTTTCTGATCAATGAAATTGGTAGTAGGGGTGAGAGTTTGAGGGTATATGAACTATTTATCCATTCAGCAGCCTATATCCATCCATCCATTTGTGCAATACCTGGATAATCATCAGAGACGTGAACGGAGTAGGAGACCCTGAAAAAAAAACATTAACATAAGTCATGGATCCAAACGTCAAAAATCCAGACTTTTTAAAAATACAATTACTTTAAACATTTTCAGCCTATTTCAGTTTCAGTATAATGAAATCATCCATTTCATTTACTGTAGCTGACTCAGCTGCAAATAACTAAATCAATAAAGTGTGACTCAACATTTTCATTATTCATACATTCATAAATAAATAAATGTTTACATTCCATATTGTTATATAATGGCTTATTACTAAATGAAATCAAATAATTAGAATGTTTTGGTTAAGTGCAAGAAAGGGCAGCTATAAACAGCAGGAAACCTATAAAAAAATATAAGACCTAATTTTATTTTATTTTTTTCTTAAAGTTACACGGCCTGGCAGATTTGAGAAGATAGAATATGCAGCTGAATGTGACATAATTTTCTTTATATGCTTTACAGAAGAGACTGTCAGGACCCTGAAGGGCGGTATCCACATGTCCTGAATACAGCTAGTTTAAACACTTAAGTAAGAGGTAATTAAGGAAAGTGTGGTCTCCATTTCATGCAATCAAGTAAATTAGGTTTCAAAAGAGAGTGTTGACAACAGGACACCGTCTCCTGTTAACAACTTGATTTCATGTGGTGATTAAGTGGCTTGCTATAAAGCTGTATTGTGATTAGCCAGAAACTGGCAAACTCATATAAATTACCACAACATTCTTCTGGCATATGGCACATTTGGAATGCTGCAATGTACTGATTGATCCTACATTGTTGTTGTAAATTGTGGTGAAAAATATGTGACCACACTATTGTTATGTAACTGGCTAACAGAAATGAGAAAACACTGAAAACACACAAACAAACTGTGATCATCTTGGGAGCATCAGTTAGAATGGGTGGAAAATAATAAACAAGTAACATTTCATACCTTATGTGTACCTTAACATTTCATATGTGTGAAGTGTATATGCATTTATAGGCAACACACAGATACATAAACACTTTTTTGTAAGGAAATAAATATACTTTTTGCAACGTACAAATAATGCCACTATTTATCACGTGGTAGGGCCAATGATGTTGACTGGCCAAGTAAGAATGACTACAGGTAAGATAAAAAAACAACAGGTACGATAAAATCTACAAGATAAAAACTACAGGTAAGATAAGATATTATTGAGCCCTGCATTATAACCAGAAAATGTATGCAGTGTATACAGACTGACAACTACTGATATGGAAAGTGATACTAGTCTAAAAGTAATTTTGTGATGACTACACACACAGAAATTCATTTAGTGGAAGTGAAAGTTCTCCTGAGGTTTAACACGGGATAGTGTTACTTAGAAAAAGCACGCACGACGACACCTGAATATGTCTAAAAAAAACTTTCACGATGTGAGAAAAAGGTTTTGCATGATGTGGTTCTTTTGGTTATGTGAACATGTTCCAAACATCTGCTATGTGACAGTAACCACATTTAAATGCACACTTTTTGTAATTCTGTTTAAAATCATTCCAATTAAAAGATTCCGGTTGGCTGTTTACATGAGATGTTATCTAATACAATCTGGTGTTTACAATAACTTGTGACATGCGTTAGCATATGCTCTATTTGCTGCATTTTAAATCCTTTCAAAATGGAGGTGTGTGTTTTATGCGCCCTACATGTTGTTATTAATTATGCACACTACATGTTGTTATTAATTATGAAAATCTTTAAGAAAATCCTGTTTTCTCAAAAGTGATAATATGGCTCAAGTGTCAGTGGTCTGTTATGTTCTGTTTACTGTGGGAGACTCTGTAACTATAGCAACCACTTCTCTATTGTATGTTTAGGTATCACGAAATGCCTAAAACTTAGGTAAGGTTGACGGTTTGTTGCAATGCTTTATAGAAATCCCACAGGCATTTTCCCCTTTAGGTGTTTACAAGAAGCATTTTCATTTGCACTAGACTATTAAATTGATTACACTCATAATACAATGCTCCATGTACATGCACCTAGTGACTGTTCAAAATATGTTGGTGTATGTGTTTAACTTAAGAACATGAACAAACCTAGGGCTGCAACAAATGATTGTTCTGGTGATCAAATAATTGATCATTTAGTTTTACCACATTCACAAGTCACAACCACATTCAGGTCACCATAGAGATAAAAATGGCATAACACAAGAAAGTTTTAGCAGTTTACAGTACATAAAAAAATTGATTTGATATTTCAAACAACTAACTACATTACATTTACATTTATGCATTTGGCAGATGCTGAAATCCAAAGCGACTTACATTGCAGTATACTATACATTGTTTCTGAGTATCTGCAATCCCTGGGCTCAAACCCATGACCTTGGGTTGTTAACACCATGCTCTAACCACTGAGCTACAGCGAGTACACATTTAAACTATGACTTTAAATGCTTTGTGAGCGAGTGCAGGGAGTGCATTTGAGCCATGCACCTCACACCCACAGCACACACAGGTGGAACATTTCTCTGTCTCCATGAGTAAACAAAGCCTGTCAGTGTGGCTCTCACATTAGACAGTCACAGAAGTCTGGTCATTGCTAAATGCTCTTATAATATATAAGTGTCATCATCTCTATTGTAAAATTTACAGATTACAGAAAATAAACTGCAACTATCCAGTGAACTATCCTTTAACAGATAGTTCACTGAAATCTAAAATGTCACTATTTACACCTTTGTGTCATTCAAAGCCAATATAACTTTCCAAATGATCTTTCTTCCTTTAATTGCAGGAAAAAAGGGGATGGACAGTCTCCTAAATATCTCCTTTTGTACTGCACATAAGAAAGTTATACAGGCTTGGAACAACATAAGGATGAATAAATGATGACAGAATTTTCAGTATTGGGTGACCCATCCCTGTAAGGACAATGTAATTACAGCTAGCGTCCGGTATTTCTTGTTTTCAGCTGATTGATGCTTGAAAGGGTACACCTGAAACTTGTATTCCAAGACAGAAACAAAGCAACATACTGTGCACACTGTTAGAAAACTTTACTAATACCTGCACTGAACTATAATATCTGGTAATATCAAAATCACATGAATATAAAAAAAAGATAAAAAGTCCAAAAAATTATTTAATTTGAATGAATACTTTAGGTTACATCAACAAAAACAACTTTCATGGGTAGATAAGGTGGAAACAGATTAAAACGGCAAGATACTCCTCTGATGTGAGTTTATTTTTTTAAGCAAATCATGCATTTCAACTCATTGCACTGTGACTGCTATATCTGATTCTATAGCTTGTCATAGTTATACTACTGGCTTAGTTTGAAATGGTCTATAGTACTCTGACAGATGCTGTGGTTTATGTGACATTTAATTGGTAAAACTGTCAGAAAGGCCCACAGCAGCGTAAACATACCAAATTAGTTCCGCTTTTGATGCTTTCACTTTCTTAAACTTGCAACACCTCCAACGTAAAATATGCCTATTCCACCTATGTATTCCATGAATTATTACAGTAGTTTTTTTAATAATGTGCCAAATACAATATTTGTTTGAATTGGAGCTTGTCACAAATTAACACACATGGTAGTTATTGTAATTCAGATAAACCAAGACGATGAAACTCAAACATAATTTGTGTTGATCTCGGTCATGATAGATTATTCATGAAAATTCAAGGCATCTTTGGAATTATGGGCTCGTCTATTCTTTTTACAGCTTGAAATATCCTCCACCTAATTTGGTAACATAAGAAAAGTGATCTTCATGTGAATGAAAAGTTTAACTTTAAAAAGTTTATTATATCAAACATCAGGTATATCTAATATTAGGGTTACTTCCCAATACTTCCAACAAACACACAAGCATACAAAAATAACAAAAGGCAAAAAGTAGGTCCTTCATCTAAATTACTACTATAAGTAAATATGTATCCCTAAGTAAACAGTTAAAGATACTGATGCTGCGGGTTGCAACTTTACAAACAGGAAATGTGCTACTTCCTCTTAAAGCAAGGTGCAATCATTTTTCATAGAGAGCCTGCCAGCTCATTTCCTGCATATAATGCAAGGCACCTCCTCTAAGAACAACAGTAACATTTGCATACCAGTTTAAACATAGAGTGACAGGGAACTCCCTTTTAATCTAGAACACCCAAATGAACCAAGCTCTGCTGATACAAACTAATAAACACATTAAGACAGGATCAAATCTGCAGTATTTCGATATAACTAAATAGGAACAAAATAAATATGTAAATGACTAAAAATAAAACTGGATAATGTAGTAAAATATCAATAAAGAATACATTTGCTTTAGATTTTTGATAATAATTAGAATCAGATATAGGGCCATTTAGTTTCTTGAATAGCTATGTATATATGTACATGCTAAAAGAATGTGAGATAATTACTATGAACCATAAAAAAGGTTATAGTGTTAATAATGATTATTAACAAATCATATTAACAAATCATACCAACAGTAATTAAGATTAAAAAACCTTAATTAAAAACAATTATTGCAAAGACAGAATCCACCATTCTGCACTCATAAATCTTTCCAGGACTTTCTTATCTGTCTTATCTTGGTACTGCTCTAGTGAGCCTGAAGTGCTTTCCTGAACAGCTCATTTTTAATTAGCATATTTATCATAGCATTCGCGTGACTATAAGAACAGAAGCACAACAACGGTGCTCCTTTGTACCAAAGGCTGGTAGCTTTGAATGGTTTACTCATCCAAATGGCCTCAAGCTCAAATATCAGTTTGGTATCTTGATTGACTTCATTGGTATGTGAGGTTGCAAAAGCCAAATAATTTGGTCAATTTTGCCAAAGAAAAGTGATGTCCATTTCTCATCTGGTGTAAAGGCCTAAATGATATGTTCTCATAACTGAATTGTTTGTAGTAAATAGGTCAATTGAGTGGAAAGACAACCCTTTCAAGAAACAGGGTAATGGTGTTCCTCTCATGTTACCTTTCACCAGACAATAATGTGTGTGAGACACAAGACTGGGTAAGGCAGAGCTTGCCACATGACGCCAAGCTTTCACAGATTGGACCAACGACACTCTAAAAGTTTGAAATCAGCAGCTGCTTATCTACAAAAAGCTTAAAACATTCAACTTGCCTTGAAGTATATTGTCACTGCTCAAAGACAAGCTAAATGGCATTCTATAACACAAAAACAGATATATCTGCATATATATCTAGATATCTGGGACCAACCCTAAAATCATCCCAGCTTCAGGTGAATTCACTCAGTAATCATCACAACTTTTCAAATTATAATTTCCCAAAACTTTGATCTTTGTACTGTGATCTGTAATTACAATGCATTTTAACACAATGGCACCATTATGTACACAGTTAAAAAAAGAAAAGGGACATTTGCATTGTGTCTAGATTGTAACTTAATATTTCTATTTGTTTATTCTTTTTATATAAGAAGCACAGCAGATGACACACTAATTGTAAAAATAGTTTTCTTTTTATCATTGTGAAAGTTTTTAAAAGCATTTCAACGTCTAATATATCAATGTCAGAGTAAAAGGTAATTAATTACATGCAGATTCAATCTATTGTTAATTGCAGTGGAGCTATGAGACTGCTTGTGCTTCTGAAGGTGATAATAACACATTCATCACAGAATCTGATAAGAACTGCTGCTGACCACTAAAGAAGTGAGCAGAGATAATAGAGGCAGTTATTGGGAGTTTTTTAATGATGTGTATACGTATTATGTGGAAAAAAATAGCATCTGTGAACTCTAAAACATTTTTAATACGTTCATATTTTGCGCAGCATAATCTACAAACATATTAATGTAACTATACCTAGCACTGTCAAATGTACTTACATCTTATAACCAATACAAAAACACAAAAACATCCAGCAGGCATATGAGTCTATTCTGCACTGTCGTAGTGTACATAGTGACTGACAGAAAGTTGTTTACATAGTCACTATGTCAGTAAATAGTTACGTCCATTAAAGCAAAATAATACACGTCTCTATTAAATTTACCTTTTAGGTCCTTTTGTATAGGTGAACGTGAAGGTGGAGTCGGAGAATCGAAAGTCTGAAACAGACAATCAAGATAACGGTAAGACATAAACTTGCGTTTTATTAATAGACTGGACCACAAAAAGTCCCTTTCAACAACCATAATCTCCATGGAAAACATCACCAGGGGATGTCCACTGACAGCATATACGGGAAATAAATTAATACCTGGTAAGTTTGTGTATGATTGGTACACAAACAGTATTTGTATGCTTAACCATACTGATACATGGACTAGTTAAAAAGTAATTCACAAAACGCCCAAACCAACACATGAAAAGCACGATAATGCATTTATTGCGATTATTTGTTTTAGGAGCAGTATACATGGCAGCTTACGTTTTGGTAGGCCCTTAGTTGCAGCTGATAACTGTATAATTTATAAGTACATCTGTGTCTAGGAAAATTGCAGACACTTAACAACAACAGCTACACACATGCTTTCCACCATAATGGGGTTTTATGAGAATGATAATATAAAGCTATAGTATCAATAGGCTGACAGTTTGTGAATGTGCTCGGGTCCCCTTTGTTCGCTTATTTTGTGAGTGAATTTATGGAAACTGTTTAAGACAACACGAGGCAATGGAAACTTACCAGAAAACAGGCAGTCTTTCTCTGCCTTACACCTTTGAATTACGATGTCGACGTCTTTTTGAATCCTCTCTTGTCTTGAACACATCCCCATGAAATACCACACACTAGAATGGCTCCTCTAACTAATATTCAGCACAAAGAAATGCTTTCCCTCCTCATGTGGAACAGTAAAAATACGGTATCTGATGTATGCTGTAACAATTCCAGGTGTGTCACCGTTTCATCTCTTCTAACAATAGCTTCGATCGCATCGACACAGCCAAGAGCTCTTGCTCGCGACAGCCTTCATAAAGATATCACTTTTAAACCGGAAGCATCCCTCAACCGTCCTCATAACTCTGCTGAACCCAACAATGGCGATATCGAAAGCCACAGTCTTCAAGTGATACCAACGCGGTCGTGAGCGCCTGAGCGTTACGGGAAGAGCCGGAGTTGCGCACGGGGAAAATTAGTGTGGGAATCCTGTGATTGCATCTACGAGATGAACCCGGTGGGAACGGGAATCACAACCAGGCGGATGATGTCATGGACGTGTTTTTCTCCCCACGCGTGCACTCCGCTGCTGTTGAGCACTCTGGCGCTTGGGCGGCTGGATCTGATGAGCGCAATGTGTTTTTAAAACAGTTAAGGTAGCTGATATTTGAAGTAGAAGAACAGAGTATTTTTGCAACCCATTTTATTTATTAAAATGCATTTATCCACTGAACTGTATGTTGAACGGGCCATGCAGTCTACATGAACGCATCAGAGCACACTTTATCACCTTTTTATTGTACTTCAAACAGATACAGTCATATACAATTTGTCCATTTACATTGCCCCTTGCACTGAATAATGTAAACAAACAAGTACCATGATGCATCCATGTTTTTATTGACATGGTATCATGGTTGTATGGACTTTTTGAATGTACATTAGAGTACCATCACACATTACTTTTGCACACGAATATGGTAATTCTATATAAGATACCCTGTTTAAATCGTCTGATACTATCACTGTACCACAGTACTGCCACTGTGCTTTTTTGTACATAGTTATTGGATCCAACCATGATTAATAATGAATAATAGCAATAATAATGATCAATAATCATTAAAACACATGGCTTCTCATACCACTGCTATGCAGATGACACACACCTTTACTCTCCATTTCAACCGGATGACCCCACCATTGCCGCACGGATCTCTGCTTGCCTTTTAGACATCTCAGCCTGGATGAAAAAATGTCACCTTCAACTTAACATTGGCAAGACAGAATGTCTGATAATCCCGGCCAACCCATCACTTCAATACAACTTCACAGTTCAACTTGGTCCATCCACTCTCACACCTACTCGGTCAGTTAGAAACCTCGGGTTGGTGATTGATAACCAGCTGAAATTCACTTCACACATTGCAACCATCTCTCGTTCATGAAGGTATGTGGTCTACAACATCAGGAAAATCAGACCTTTCCTGTCCGAGCATGCAACACAGCTCCTAGTCCGAATGCTGCAGCACGTCTGGTCTACAATCAACCAAAGTGAGCCCATGTCACACCCCTACTGACCTTACTCCACTGGCTACCTGTAGCCACCCCCATCCAGTTTAAATCTCTGACACTTGCCTTTAGGACAGTCACTGGAACCTCTCCCCCCTACCTCAACTTCTCCAGACATATGTCTCCTCCCACCAACTACGGTCAGCTAATGAGCGACGTATAATCGTTCCCCACAACGAGGTACCAGATCTTGCACTAAAACTTTCACCTACTCTGTTCCTTTGTGGTGGAATGTTTCGCAGACACCTAACCAATCCCTAATGCTCTACCTCTCTTTACCTTTAAAAAAAACTTGTTGTTTCAAGTTTGTTCTTTTTTAACAAACTGCTCTTTGTTCATCCTTCCTCTAGTAACAGAATACAATATCCACTTGTAAATGTAGCTTGTAGACTCGGCTTATTGGTTCTTAGGACAAAATGTTTAATGCTCTCGTCGCTTTGGATAAAATTGCATTAATAAAACTTACACTCCTTTCACACCAGAGAGGAAAAAACTGGAAAGGACCCCAGTATAGGCCACAGTAGCCCGTCCAGCCTGAAGATGGATGACTGTGTTAGTGGCACGTTGATTAACAGTTCCATCAAGGCTTGGAGTTGCTCCAAGGAGACCCCACCATCCAAGCTGTGCCAAACCAGGCAAGGCTTCTTCTGATGACTGCGGTGGCAGGAAAATCCATCTTCCTGCATTGAGCCAAAAATGTATCTTCCCCTTATGCATGCTTACTCTGATTGAAGAATTAGGGCATGTTCTGATAAATATGCAGGCAAACACACTCATCATTTTCTCTTTCACATAAATGGCATCTCATCTCAATGCAGTGTTTATGGAATTTCCGGTATGCAATGCGGAACTTTCATAATGATTCCTCACCGCCACCATCAACATAACATTAAGCTCTCCTTGCATTGATTATACCATTATGGGGGTGATAAAAGAACAGTGTGATGAAAATAAAAGATATTTTATAGGGGAGTTCTGCTTGTAGAGCTATCCAGGAAGCACTACATAAAAATACATACATATATATAAGATTGGCATGTTTACTGCCAGCTGGCCAATGATGAGAAGAGAATTTAAAGAGAGGAAGAGAAGATGGAAGACAGAAACAGGAAGATGGAGAGGAGAGCAGAGGTAAAGGTTCTGTGTTCGTAGGTAGTCCCACATCATTTGCGTTGACTCCTTGCTGAACTCGGCTCATTAATCCCAATTTCACAGTGAACCAAAGAGTTGGTGACTGTGAGAGCGCCGTCTGCATGGTAGATAAAGTGTGCTTAAGAGCCTGAAAACAAGAAATCCAATTTACCAATAATCTTTTTTGCATTGTCACAGGCTTTGAGCTGGATATGTCTGTTTGCTGAGAAGAAAGTTATCACCTAGTCATTCAGTAGAATATTGGCCAGATGTTTGTTTTCAAAGTCCTTGCTGGACTACTGAATATTGCTAACTGTATTGTACAGTCATATTTTCAATTAATAACATATTTCATAGAACCATTTCTTTGAATTACCTAATGGAAATTATGATCACTAAAGATTGTTCTCACATGTGTGTGTTATGGCTGGGAAGGTTAAAGTAAGGATACTCTTTTATTCAGATGGCACCCTCCAACAATATATCCAAAATAAGATTATTAATCTGGGATTTAAAATGTCTTACAAAATTAAAAGTCCAAAGAGTCGGGGGTGTCATACATCTGTTTTTGTAATTAAGGCACCAGTGACACTCCTGGCTCACTTGGTGGCCTAGGTGAAACATACAGTATGTACCCATAATAGTTTCTGTCAGCATGCTTGGCTAGTTATTAGCGTGTATTCAAAGTAACACCTTTGGTGTGCCACAGGAATAGAATTTTTTTTTGCGTGACGTTAGGGTAAGTAGATGATAACGTGTGAATACAGTAGTTATGTACAGTAGTAGTACCAATTTATCTGAATGAGTTATTTCTGCCATTTAAAATGTATTTTAAACAAACACATTTTTACCTACTCATACAATTAATACTCACACAGGCCCAGGCTTTGTTTTTAAGTTGCAGAATATTAAAAATCTTGGGTCAAACATCTGAGGGTACTCAGTTTGAATAGGCACGTTGCTTTCGATGATGGGTTGGTGGAACAGTGCCATTCAGCCTCTATTTTTCCAAAACCAATTTTGTTGAATGCTCATTTATCCCCCAGATGGGACTTGAGGTCTTGGATTGGTTGGTAGGCACACAGCCACTATAACCCAGCAGGCATACATGTGTGCTAATGTCATTTGTTAGCACACAAGAGAGTTTGGATTTGTTCATTCGCTCCAGAGTGTCTCAGTTCCCCTTTCTCATTTACTGTAAACTAGCCCTGAAAAGAGACCAGCATTTTTAAAAAATCATGACTATGAATACGTACAGTAAAAATTTCTTAGCTTGCAGGAGGCACCATTATGAGACATACAGTAAGGAGGCACCATAAAGCATAGACCAGTTTGTGTTTCTCTACCTCCACAGTCATTCTTGTGGCCTCCATTGCTATAGCCTAGAGAATACAAACTAAGGTAGGGTTTTGATTTATTGGACCATAAAGGCTGTGACATACATTTTTTACCACAGCCTTATACTCAGCTATGATTGGGTATCAGGTCTATAGCTATAACAGAAATGCCCAGTCATAGCGGAGTATTGTGATTGTGTGTCGCTATTCATTTTAATTTTAATAGACAGTTTTTATTATAACTTACAGAATAGTTTTAAATTATAGAACCATACTTCTACTTAAGCTATAATAAAATCATTTACATTTAGATTTTGTGTAGTTTTACATTTGATAATGGCAATAATGTGATGTCCTTTTTGCTGACATTTTTTAATCCATATACTCCATATACACTAAACTACAATTTAATACTTTCTGATGCAACTGCTACTTTTTTGTATCAATTCATATTAATTATTATGTCCATCAATAATGCATCGTCACTTTAGTGAATAGTAACATATTTATCAGATATGGTAACCCATACCTGTAATGTGACCTCTGCGTTAACCCATCACTGGTGAGGAGTGAACACACACTACAAGTCGTGAACACACACAACCGGAGCAGTGGGCAGCACTGGAAAGACTCTCAGCACTGCTGCTGTGTTGCAGCCATTTTCTGCTGTGCTGCTGCATGCAGTGTGAATGCTATTAATGGCCTAAAGCTTTTCCGTGTATTGATCAGTCTACCAAATGGGTGTGACATCCACAGTGTTACAAGATATATGCGTCTTCAGTCAGCCCCTGGGTCACCACTCAGGTATCATTTCTTCAGCAAAGCTTTCTTCAATTTTCTTGTTGTTGTTGACCCTCTCCGTGCACCGGAACTATTTGACAAATATTCCATCTCACTCCAGACAGAAGCATTTTCATACGCATTAAGGACTCTTGTTCACCAGCTAAGCCAATGCACATATTCAACCTATTCACAGAACAGATGCATGACCTAAGCTTTGAGTTGTTTATAAATTGTTTTTGTTGATAACATATTCATCATGTTTTATCATGATGTTAGCATAATTATGATACAATAGTGATACAATTATGATTTCAAAAGCTATTGTTTATTTTGTAAACTATCCCAGATACACATACTCAAGCATGAATATATGCATAAATGTGTTGTCAGTTTAATACATGTACAGATCTCTAGAGATGCAGATTATAAATGTGACTGGTGATGTAAGGTGGTAATCATGAAGTCTGTTATTGTAGTAGATTCTTCACTTTCTATTAGTTACACACTTATACTGACGCTGTGTCTCTTCTTTCTTATTAAATGTAGTGCTGTATTAGGAATCAGTAGCCTTTAAAAACTATATTTCATCTCTTTTCAGTGAACCGTAAAGCCACAAGATCTGTGGTTCAACAATAGATGGCAGTGATGCACAATTTTGGTTAGTGACTTAGTAAGAAAGTGCCGTTGCACCACTTCAAAGCACTGCTGGTTTGTCAAAACACAAAATTGAATGTAGCTTTGGGTCACACTACACTGCTACTTGCTGGAAAATATATTTAGCTAGCTACAGTGTTTAAAAGTAATTGATCAACTGTGAAGCTTCTGAAAAATGTAATTAGTAGCATTGCTGCTTGTAGTTAGTTATTCCCCAACGCTGGAGCTTACAATAAACTATAACACTGAATGTACATTTAGCACTTAATTAATAAAAAGAATTAATCTCATATACAAGATATTTGATATCTTTATTCACAAGGGCAATAGAACAAAATAGAAATATTGATGATTGCTTAATTCATATACATCATCAATAACACACTTGTGCTTATTACTGAACTACATTAAATTATTTTCAATGGAATCTGCATTATTTACAGAAAACAACTCAAGTATAACATGATAACAGCACTGATACAGTATGTCCTATCCCTCAGACTCAGATGTGGGTAAACATGGCAAATAATTCACAGCTGAAGGAAAATGATCAACCAGAACGATATTTGTGAAACATTTTAGAATGTAAAATTTAGATGTTTTAGTCTAATAATAAAATGTGCTACTGTATGGTGACCATTCTTCTTTCCCCATGTAACCATGATAATAGTGTTAAATGTTAATAATCACATTGAATTCAAGTATTTAAAGGTGAAGTGAGTGTAAACACTTGTTCTGTTGAAACAGCTCTGTAGAAGTTTAAATTTATATTGATCAAAATAAAATCAGGCAGTGTGAAGACACTCTTTAGTGGTTTGCAATATCACCATATAATCAACGAATTTAGAACTACTGCAGGCATATAATACAATTTTTACAATATTGGAATTAGTTTAAATTAGTTAAATAGCTTTTTTTTACAATTGCTTTAAATGTTTTTAAAAATTCATAAAGGACAAAGTTCAAAATCAGGACAGCAAAAAAAAACACCATAAACCTGAGTCTGTGTGCAACAAATTAATTATCATAAAGACACTTTTAATAAACACATGAAAAGCTATACAACATATGAATATGTAAAATAAGAGTCTACCACAGTTTGGCACCTTTATCACAAACATGCAAACTGTGTAGATACATCAGACGTCATACAGAAGTGCTGGGTTTTCTAATGACTAACTGGACAATGGACAATGTTCTAGGGATCAACGTGCATAAGGCCCTGCAAAGACCTGCCATTGATGGCTAAAAGTTCATCAACGACCTGCGACTGCTCAGCAGCTCCTCCTTGTGTCAGAGAGAGCATTTCTTAATCCTTTCATTACACTTAGTGTTCGATTATATATTTTTTACATATATTTTCACACGATATTTGCTTTTGCTTTCTTAAACTGTTAATCCACTATGATATTTATTTATTTATTTATTTGGTAGATGCATTTATCCAAATCGGCTTACAGTATATTCAAAGTACAAATTTTATCAGTACTTGTGTTCCTCTGGATCGAACCCACAACCTTTGCGCTGCTAACGCAATGCAGTTGAGCTACAGGAACACTTGAGAAGAGTAAGAAGGTGAGTAATAAAGGTGGGTAATTTTTGCATTCTAAATAAGCTATTATATTTCCACTAATAATTCCTGATTCTTACTGGCTTCTGTCTGAAACTGTCTCTATTGCCAGGAGAAGGGCAGACTTGAGTCTGAAAGGAAATTCGTGTCTAGGTGATATCAGCTCAGTGTTTGTCACTCTAAATAACCACTAATACCTGTCTGGGCAGCCTGGTTTGATAAAGGCAGGACAGTGCCTCTCCATGTGTGATCCCACTGAAGCTGGTCCCATTAATTGACAGAGCTCGATCCCCTCTGTAAATGCTACCTTCCACTCCTGCCACCCCTCAAGTAAACAACCAATGAATCTGTCAGAAAAGACATTTAAACTGCCAGTCTAACAGAGGGCAACTGTTTAATAATCTTAGTTGAGTAACTGCAAGTTAGTCTATTATAAATTCTAAAGGAAAGTAGTTTCTGAAGATACTCCAAGAGGTGACAATAAATTATTATTTACAAATTATTAAAATGCATTATAATTACAAACATTATGTAAAAATGGCTACATAAATGTATTTTGTACTAAAAAGGAAACGGATTGAGTTATTAATAAGTGCAACTACAGGTTATTAGTACAAATGATGTGGACATTGTGACAGTGTAGTATCTTATTTTCACACCTTTATGGTGTTAATTATTTCTAAAGTATAAAAATATATTGAAATATATTACTGTAACGGAATAAATCTGGAACATTTTGTACCATTGCCCTCTAGTGGATAAAATAATAACAGCAATTGGTTCAGCAATTTGACTTATATTTGAAGGGATATATGTATCAGTCACATTTACTACCTGTTGCTCTTTAAATTCTTTAAGGGGGTGGGGATGTCTGCTGGTGAGATGCTTTGCTAAGGTGACTGTGTTGGCTCTCTTAATATACATTAATTTTAATTTTAATATTTTACACACAGAGACAGAATTTGTTAGTGGATGCATTTACAAAAGAAGTGACATAATACTAATGCAAAACCCCTTTAATGGTACTCAGAGGTCAACAGGCTAAACCCTTCACATTGGCCAAGTTACTTTAATCCCTCTGACACTATCCACCCAAAAGGGAAACTTTCTCTGTTGGAAGTTCACATCTACAGTAAGTGAACATAGACAGATATACTGTAGTATTGTGCTGTAGTTTATTTATGCAAAATTAGTTTAAATGGCAAACTACTTTTGTCTGTTTATTAAAGGAATAGAAACAAATGTTGCCTAAAAACAATTCTGCCACTATATACTTATATTCCAGATTGACCAGGGGCTTTAAACTCAAAAATTATATACATTACCGGTCAAAAGTTTAGGTCAATCACTTTCCTAAAATGTTTCTTATGATCTTAAAAGTCTTTCAGTCTTAACTTCTGTCATTTGCCAACTACAATTTAATTAAAAAAATACTTTGGACTGAGTCATTAAGACTCATAACCGTTCTTCCCCTGACCTGCCCTGCCTTTATTTTGCTGCCGCCACCAAGCCTGATAGTAAAGACGGGGTTATCTCGGTATTTGGCTGTATCAGTTTTGAGGTGCTTTGTCTCCTGTTTATACTGCATTTGT